>CAJNIZ010006148.1:4701-15306 GCA_905231905.1 Symbiodinium pilosum
CCCTACTAAGGGTTAACCCTTTATTACCTATAATAGGAATATAAGGGAATCCCAAAGGGTTAAGGGTCTAAGGTCCAAGCTACGTCCCAAGGAGATGTCCTATAGCAGGGTTTAGCCTCCAACTTTTGCTTCGGCTTCAGGGGTTTAGGGTTTAGGGTTTAGAATTCAGGGTCTTCAACTTAGATGATTGCTGTGATCTCGCAGGGACATACATGGGCACTTGGGAGCTCCCTAACCATTCCTGGTGTTCTACCGGGTCTAGTAAAATGCCGCAGTTTGGATCCTATTCTGGTGATATGAGCTATAGTCTACACTCCTTAAAGGGAGGGGGGTATATAGGGGATTATACAGGGGGCTACTATGGGGGGCTTTAAAGGGGCATACTGGGAGTTTAGACTACAGGTCATATGATAGTTCTAATATCCGTGTTACAAGGATTAAAGCCCCCTGTCAAAGTACGTAGCTGGGCTTCCTAGCGGCCTCTGTGATTCAGGGGTCTGGATCATTGCTTTCTAAAACGCTAAACCCTGCACCCAAAAGCCTTAATCTTAAACCCTAAACCCTAAATCTTAACTCCTAAACCGTAAGCCCAATCTGCGTTTAGTGGTCCCTGGAAGGCCCCTTTTGATGGGTTTCTTCGCGTGGCGCAATCTCCCAAACCTCAGGCCTAAGCCTCTGAGCCGAAACCGCACACCCTAGACTTACTGGTTCTTAGTAGGGAATAAGGAAAAATATTGGGGGGGTTTAGGGTTTAGGGTTAGTAGGGGATAAAGGAATATTCTACATAGGGATTATATTCCCTTATCCCCTACTAAGAACTAGCAAGTAGAGCCCAGTACCCTGAATATCAGGATGTAGGCCCTGCATCCTACCGTAAATTGCAGGCAAAACCTTACCCAAACCTCAACCCCCAAATCCTGAGCCTTCAAGCCTGAGCCCTTATGAATTTCAAGCCGTGGAGCCTTCAGTGCTGAAACCAGAAGTATACACCCCTCAGGCACTAAGCCTTGGAACCCTGAATGGACCCCAAACAGGGCGGCCTAGACCTTGCCTGGAAACCAAAATGTAGTGTTTAGGGCAAATGCCTACAGTTGAACCGTTTCAGCCCACAAAGCTGTAGATAACCCTACACCCGAAATGTGGATACAAATAGTGCGGTACATCGTATGCCTTGGACGCTCCTAGCCCTAAACTCCCGGCATTTAGGGTTGCGGGTTGAGCCATAAGGTCTTGACACCCCCCTCAACTTTGAACCCTGAATAATAGTCTCAATTCTGCGACTATATCCTTATAACAACCTTATGTCCCCATATTGGGGCTTGTCGAAAGCTTGCCGAAATTGGCGCCTTTTATGATTGCCCTAAATCATAGGCACGTATAGAGGGACCCTGAAAGGGGTCATAATTTTGACAAGCTACCATACGTGGATATGTACAGGCTTTGGAATACTTAGGTACCCAAAAAGAAAGCACAAGTTTCGACAACCCCTAAACGCTAAAAAGTAGCTCCCATTTCCCGCTTCAATATATCCGTATGTATAATTATGGATAGAAGAAATCTTGCAGCACCGCACCACGCAAGACCCCTAAAGTGCTGCAACTACCGTTATTGGGGCTCAATAGGCAAGATCTCGTCCACCCACGGGTACCCCGGTATAAGCCCTAAACCCTCAAACCCTGAAGCCATACATCCTAAACCGTAAAAGCCTAAACTCCTCAAACCCTCAAACCCTGCATTATCCCAATATCACCCTACTATACTATAGAATAGTTTTCATCTTCTTTTGCATCTTTTGGTGTCGGCCTGGTCCTGTAGGAAAGCCAGGTGTTGAAGCCCACGCCGAGCTACCTAAGAGGGCAAGGGAAGGTCGCACACGCAGGTGTTCTGAGTACCTTGGGCTAGCTGGGAATAAAAGAATGGAAAAGACAATGGACATCAGCATAATAGGTTATATTATAGGGACTACTATAAGGATCCATTCCTTCATTCCTAGCTACCCAAAGGTAAGTCTGAGGGCTGTGCTATCTTGCAAAAACATAAAGTCGGTTGGTTCGGTTTGATCGAGGGTCTAAGGTTGAGGGTTTTAGAATCAGGCTTCAGGGCCGGATGACGAAGCGCTTTTAACTCAGGCTTCTGGGGAGCGTTGGAACTCTGAAAGTTGAGAGGTTCTTATCTGCGGGGACCTTCAGCTCCAGCACACCTAAAGCAGGTTCAGGAAATCCGTTGAACTATTTTTCGCGGGTTGTCACATTGCTGCCTCCTGTCTGATGGATGTGAGGCACAGCAGTCACTCTCCGCAGGTTGTCTCAAAATAGCCATCGCTCGCGTAACAACCACCTTCATCACTGTAATCAAATTCATCAGACTGGCCAAAGTCGTCAAAAACATCGTCAAAGTCGTCAAAATCATTCCAGGCCACGATGGAATCATTCATGTCGTGCATGGAACTTGTTTCTGGGGCTCCAGCCAAGCATGTCCGTCTACCGGGATGCGCCTGTACAGACAAGGGTTTAGGGTATAGGCTCTTTTAAATGGATCTGAGGTGCATGATGAGGGCCCAAATGTCCAGGATCTCTTGCTCAGCAATTTCCCACAATATGTCCACCTCCTGGCACCGCCCTCCTTTGCAGGCTGTTCCATCTGAAGTGTCCCGTCTTTGTTGCTTGAGTGATCAGGGGTTACAATAGAACCCCAAGGGTACCCCTCCCAGGGTTTAAGGAGCTAATAAGGATTACATAGGGCTTCATAACGCCCGATAGGGTTCTAAATCGATGGGGGGACGAATATAATCCCTTAAGTGATTAAGTGAAGGCTTAGGATTTACAGCCATGGTGATGGTCTCGTGCCATGGAGGGAGGGCAGCGCCAGGGAAGGAAGGAACTTAATCCGTTCCCCCTAAAATTCACCCCCCCCAACCCTCCTAATCTTAAAAACTCCCAATATACTGTAATATACCAATGGGGAGCATTTAACATTAGGGGGCGAAGGGGGGGGTTTAGTAATAGGGGCAAGGGAATACACCTTGTTGCTAATGGGGAATGGAGGCATGGATCCCTGTTTAGGGTTTAGGGTTTAGGGCCCTACTCCCGAAGGCTGAAATTGGGCTTGCTGTTAAGAAATTTAGATTAAGTCACCATGAGATGGGTATATAGTTATATGGTAAGTAAGGGAGTTCCCTGATTATAGAAATTCCTGAACAGCAGCCCGTTTATAGTTTCCATGTTCTTTTCCGTTCCTTCCTGATTCCCTACTACCAACCAGCAGGTTTATCACAACCCTGAACAACAAATATCCCTTTTCCCCACAGTTTTCATTTTAAATTCCATTCACTTTTCCGTTTGACTCTCTGCTATTCCCTGTGCCCTATGGAAACCCTACGTGACCACCATATCCCCGTAACTTCATGACCCCATGTAAGTACCGGCAAAAACGAGATCACGTCCGTAGACTGACAAGCTCAACCATGAGTTTTCACCCTGCCAGTCCAAAGGTTACAGAGTTACCTGGACATCAACGGTAGTAATTAGAAGGACCCCCACCTCTGTAATACTGGTATAACAGGAGTATAAGAGGACCTTAATATGATCTTTTTTATCCCTTATGGTCACTCCTACTGGGTGGGGGGTCCACCTAAGGTAGTACGCACACTTTGGGCAAAGTAGGAAAGTTTAGGGTCAACGCTGACTGCAACGGTGACAAAACAATGCCCCAAGATCCTCAAAAATAACCAGACGTTCCTCATATCCAGACGTTCCCCAGAGGGTCCACGTACCCTACAAATAGGTACCTGGGTCTTGGGTAATAAAGATGATTATACTACAGGTTTCGGGCAAGTTTAGAACTATTAGGTACTTAGAATTTTAGGGTTCCAATATTCTACCCTAAACCCTAAACCCAATAGTAAAACAATGGGATGCCAATCCGCAGCCTTGGATCCCTGATGAGCTGGGCATGTTGTGTCATCTGTCTAGGCATATGGGCCATAATCTAAGCTCCTTAAACGGGGTTATGTAGGGGATTATATAAGGGGTGATTAAAGGGGATACAAGGAGTTTGGACTATGGCTCATATGCAGGCGTTTCAGCTCTAAGACCCCATGCTTTGGAAGCAAATCAATATGCCTGACAAAGAAACAGCGGCCCGTCGCTTACTATCCTACCCATGCGAATCACCGTCAAATTAACTATAGTCTAAAATCCTAGTATCCCCTTTAATAACCCCTATAGTGCTCCCCTATATGATATATAGTATATGTCCCTTTTTTAAGGAGTTTAGACTGTAGCTCCAATTATCAAGCAAACTCTGACCTTGCTAAAGGTCGCCGTCAGTGTCACGGCTAAGTTGCCCGCCATCTACCTTAGAACCTACCTACACCTTAGGAACCCTAGGAAGCATGCAACTCTAGGCATTTACTTTCTTTACAATAAGAACCCCTACCTCAGTATTTAAATGCCTGGGTTTAATTGCTTCCTAGTCCCCCTAAACACCTCATAAGTAGGCAAAGCAATGCCCCCGAACCCTCCGAAATAGGCAAAAAGTTCTTCTACATGCTTTGGAGGTCCAGGCAAAGCTCATACTCCAAAATTCAAACCATGGGCGTTGTACCAGACCTTGCTCTTGAAAGAGAACCTTTGATTCAACCCCACCTCTGAGTTGTGAAATAATTCTACGGAAGCAACCCCTAAAGCTCTAAACCTAAAATGAAGCAACTGAAGCCTTAGAAAGCTTCAAAAAGTACGAGCATAGCAGCCTACCTTGCCGAAACCAACCTTGAGCTGGGAAAGCCCCCCCACCCCAAACCCTAAACCCTAAACACTAAACCCTAAACCCCATAGATGTTCCACGCTAGTTTACTGGGTTGCTGGTGAGGAGCCTAAAGTAAGTTACCATAATATGGGTATATTGTGAACAATAGGGCTTCCTTATTAATTCTAGTAGCTTGATTTTAAAAAGGGTTTTGTGGTTTTGGGTTTGTGGGGCGTTAAGGTTTAAGGCTTAGGGTTTAGCATTTTAGGGGTACCGGCAACAATAATGGAGACTCAAGAACAAAAGGGACCAAGGCATGGAAAGGGGCGTTATAGAAGGGTTGCATATTCTATACTTGGCTCAGGCTTTAGGATTGAAAGTCCAGGGTAGCTCAAGGTCTATGGTCATCTGGGCTATAGTCTAAACTGCTTAAAGGGGATTATAGAGAGGATTCTATCGGGGACCACTATAGGGGTTACTATACTGGGAGTTTAGAACAAAAGCTTATGTGAAGCTCCGCACTTCCCCGGTTGCGGGCCAAAGTAGATTGATACAATTTCCAGGCTTTCTTTAGGGTTTAGGGTTTAGGGTTTAGAATGAAAGCAGGAATCTTCCCCAACATCGGGGGAGTGACAGTCCCGAGCCCTAAACCCTAAACCGAAACCCTAAACCCTAAACCCTAAACCCTAAACCTGGGGTTTAGGGTTCAAAGGGTAAACCTTTCACCCCCCACCTGGCATCTTGTAAGCTGAGCTCTACACCCAGCAGGCCTGTTTTCGAACATCAAAGCAGCACACCGGAAAACACAATATTCCTAGTATGGGTTTAGGGTTCGGGGTTGTAGAGTGGCTATTTCAAAGTGCAAGACCTCTCCATGGTCCCAAATTTAGTCCTTAAAGCCTCAAAGCCCTCACCAAAAAACCCCTAAACTGCGAACCCCAAACCCTAAACCCTTCAACCATATGCCCCCAACCCCAAACTCTGCAGTAGACATCCCTATGTTCTGTAGAGGCCTAAGCAACTACCAACATCATTTTGAGGCGTATTTGAGGTATCTTGAGGTAGCCCATACCATAAACATACTAGGAACCTAGGACCATAACCTTAGGAATTCATTAGCTTCTACTTTACAAACCCCACTACGCCCCTATAGAACAAGTTTCTAGTTCATTCTCCTTTCCATTTAAATCTCCATTATCGGGGGCAACACCCCGAAACCCTTAAACCCCTAAAATCCTTAAACCCTAGACCCTAAGCGCTAAGCCCGTCAACACTTAACCCTCAAACCCTTCAGCCCTAAACCCTAAACCCTAAACCCTAAACCCTACACTTAAACACTTAACCTCTTTCACCTTCCCGCGCCTCCTGAAAGGATCCCCGGACAGTTTCCCACTCCAGGCTGGCAGGGGCGGCAGCTTGAGCTGGCTTGAGCTTTAAGTTTTTTTGGGATGAAAGCTTACCCTGAATCCTAAACCCTAGATCCGGGTTAAGGAATTCAGGATATACCTAAACCCTAAACCTCCTAAGCCCTAGATCCGGGTTAAGGAAATCAGGATATACGGGATTAGGGCTTACGGAGGTCTAGGGTTGAAGGTTCATTGATCTAGGGGGCGAAGGGACCATGGTCGAGGGCGTCTCAGGGTTGAAGGTTGGGGTTGAGGATTTAGGGTTTAGGGTTTTTAAAGGGGTTTAGGGGATTCGACCTTAAGGATGCAGGGGATTGGGTTTTAACAGGGCCTAGGGTTTCAAAAGGTTTAGCGTTTAAGGCCAAGCGCAGGGCGAACCACTGCTTCACTTGGCAGGCTGTTGGTCCGGGTTCAGAATAATCTGGATGGCAAATAAAAACAGCAATTGTGGTTGTCATGCAATTACAACTACTGATGGAGTTGCTTTTGACATGGCTATTTCTATTGCCCTTTGTATTCCGATTCGCACTCATCAGTACTGTTATTGTGGATGAACTAGACATCTGAATGGGCATGCAACCTTCCTAATCAATCCGATCGGCCGCAGCAACACGTAAGAGCCCGAGAAGGATTCTATTGAGACACTACTAAACGCTAATTGAAAGCCATCTCCCGTTAAAGTCTAGAATGCCCCATGGATCCCGATAATCTCCGTGTAAGACCCTAGCAGCCCTACCGCATCCCGAACTAAAACATGACGAGGCCTGGTGTCGAACGGCTTCTTGAACTCCAGCTTGTGTGTGGCCTCATCATTGACAACGATCTTTTTGTAGACCCCCCGCCCACCAAATTCGGCCCGAATAAATATCATATGACTATAGTAGGGTTCTATTTTTCGCTGTTTGGTTTACCAGAACCCTCTCATTAATCATACAGTCAAGAATTGCGAGTTGTGTTTAGGTCAATCAACGTTTGTCGTTAAGAACTTGAGAGCAAAAAGAGACTCATGTCCCAGGGCATGCAATATCGGAATCGCAAAAACCTACTCCTTGCCTGCTATTGGTATGTGGTTCAGGGTGCTATATAGCCATTGCAGGGCTTTGGAATTCAACGTTCATGAATTGGGGGCTTGGCGCTCATGTGGCAAACAAACAGGTTTTGTAGCCCTGAACAAGACATGAGCTCAGTGATATCCTCATTCAACTGTTCAGGACGTCCCCTTACTTTTCTCTGGAAGTAGCGGTCGCAACCGAAAAACTCTATGAGAGGAGTTTACGTCTTAAACTTACTGGTGGTTAGTAGGGAATAAGGGACAATAATTAATCCCCATACAATCCCTACATCATGTCTTCCCATGTTCCCCACTAAACCCCAGGAGGCAAAAGTCAAGCAAAGAGTGAGGCTCAGGATGGCCTTGGAAGGTTTAGGGTTTAGAGGGCGTCCCAGTATAGACCCCCACCTTAAACCCAAACCCTGAAGCCCTAAACTGTTTAAAGGGCTGCCCAAAACAAGGTCTCTCATTTTTGGAAACCTCCAGGTGGCAACCAGCTTTCCAGGTTCGGGGCCAGGAACGCGGTTTGGGGTCTCGTGTCTAGTTTGTTGTTTAAGATTTAGGGTTTAGGGTTCAGGGCTCAGGGTCTGAACTGCTTGAGACAGTTTGGCACCTGAACAGCGCACCGGGCCTTGGCATTTTGCAAAAGGTCTCTCCGAATAATTTGCATAACGATGACGGAGTAATACAATACAGTAATGGTATAGTCAAGTGCTAAGGTGGTAATACAAAGATATGCCAATGTAGTGACGGTCTAGTAATGCAAAGAGAGATACAATCATATAGTAAGGTAGTAATGTAATATGACAACTCAGCTATATGGTCATATAGTGATTTCGTAACATAGTAACATCGTAAGACAACAATATAGGGATATGCTAACATCGTAAGGTACCGTAGTAATGGTAATCCTACAATTTCATCCTCCTGACAACCGTTGGCAGCCGGAAACCCACTATAAACCCTAACTCCATCATACGCACTTCGAAAGCAATTGCTGTTGGGCATGCCACCCTGCACTTGTGATTCACTGGTACATTGGTGTCCGTTTTGGAGGTCGCTATAACAGGGATTATAGTATATGGGCGTCTATTTTGGGGTTCCCATATGTATGTAAGTCCCCATTTCAGCATCTCCAGGTTTTCCCTCCAATATGGCTTCGCTACTGCGGCTTAGGAGAAACAAGACAAACTCTGCCAGTATATGGGCTTCGACCTCTAAACCCAACACCCAACCTCTTCATTCCAAAATGCAGAGGGAAAGCCTGGGGCCCTAAACCCTAAACCCTGAACCATGTCTCCATTCCCTGGACCTGCTTCGAAAAGCACCGAGCAAAACTCACCAGGCAGCAGGCGACTGCCTTCCTGAGCCTCAGGATGTCTTTGTCATCCTCCAGTATGTTGGAGTAATATTGGGATATATAGGGGATAATATAGGGGACTATTATAGGGCTTATAAGGGGGGATACATATCATATATAAGTATGTTGGGGTAATATTGGGATAATGGAAAATGAAATGGAAACTACTATAGTATATTGGGGTAATATTGGAATAATGGGCAATAAAATGGAAGCTACTATAATGGGGTTATATGGGTGGTTGCCAAGATTATGGTCCCTTTTTGGGTACCCTAAATATTAGGTGCCGTGTTATAATAGGGATCCAAAAAGGGCCCATAATTTTGACAACCATCCATTTGAAGAACTACTTGTACTTAAGAAGCAAGTGGGGAAGAGAGTGTAGATAAGATTGCAATGAAAAGTGGAAAATCAGATGTAGAAGAAAATTGAGAACTAAATGGACACCTGGCTTGTCACGCTAAAAGAGAGTGGGAAGGGCAATATACATACTACTACAGGTGATAGCATCGCGATGCTTATGGGGGTCAACTAGCCCGTGCGTACCACTACTGCCAAGGCGAATGGTGACACAACATCTTGCTGACAACAACAACAACACGCAGACGACGACCAACTTTGCCAAAACTACGAGCACACTGCCACCACCGCAGCCGCTTCTTTAAAAGAAAATGATAAGAGTACTACGCATATACTGCCATTACCACCACTGCCGCTACCCCACTATAGGAATATAGTAATCTAGTAAGATGATAATGTTGAACTATTGGACTATTGTAAAATGCAATATTTCTAGTAGTATAGTATTCTACTATCTTTCCCAGGGGAGGCAACACTGCGCCACCTTACTCCCAGTACAACAGGAGCAGCAATTTTCGTAGGGTCGCTAGCAAGGAAAGACTTCTCCCGTAGAGATTATCAGCCCACTGTTGCAGACACTCCCGACCATAAACCTGAACCATAAACCCTAAACCGTAAATCGTTTCCATTTTCTTTTCCATTATCCCAATATAACTATAACCCTATATAATCCCTACATAACCCTATATAATCTTACCCTGAACGTAACAACCCCTAAACCACATCTCCTCTAACAGCTGCTTCTGGGCGTCTTTGTGCGCGAGGACCTCATCAGCCAAACTGATCCTCGGCCAGATATAGGGTACTGCCCCCACCCCGTAACAGTCTATATTAGGGGTCCTATTAAGGGCTATATATAACCATATTATAATTATTATCCAACTGTTACTGAGGGGGGGCAGTACCCAAGCAAGATATTGGATTGGAATCTTGAGCGGTCTGTCTTCAGGTCCTGCTGGGTCTATAGAAGTTCTTCCAACTAAAATGCGAGGAAGGTGAGAGAAAAAGGGGGTTCTGTATCGGGTCCTGTTTGGGGTTTAGGGGTTTAGGGTTCAGGGTTTACGGGTGAGTCCTGCTCTGAGCAAAACAAACCTTGGAATGCACAGGCTCAACCTGATCATGCTTGTACATATACAATCCCAATATAAGGCCCTGCATAAGCCCACCCTCCATGTCAGACTCAATATAATTTTCCACTTGCTTTGACATCCGATGCTCACCTGTTTTGGGGGTTTGGGGCTATCACCCTAACAGTATAATCCCTAGAAATTCCCACAATAACCCCAGTGTCCGTTTCCATTTCCACGTTCTTCTCCTTTGATTCTCGAACATTCAAAAATTCACAGAACGGCCACTTTTGAACAACTAGGGTTTAGGTTTTGAGGTCTGCTGGAGTTTGACGGAAACACTCCAAAGCAGCCCACCATCCTCGTCGACAAAAACGCCTGTGAATGCGACAGTGAGCACGTAGGGATTTCCTACCAAGGTCTTTACAGCTGTTCTTCAAAAAGCCAACCTAGACCCTCCTCCTACCCTCTATTAGGGCCTAAGTACCTACTATTAGGGACCATATATCCCCAATTAAGGGTACAAGGAGGGTCCTGGAAGGTCTATCTTGAGCTACCCCAACCTGAAGTAAACCACCTGACTGCAGGAAAGGCCAAGTTTAGGGTTTAGGGTTT
>CAJNIZ010006149.1:0-18120 GCA_905231905.1 Symbiodinium pilosum
CGTCGAGGGGCTGAGTTGTTAGTGCTCAGTGCCGTGGAGACGAAGGCGGGTCTTCGGTTTCCTCACAGGTTTTGGGGTTTAGGGTTTAGGGTTTAGGGTTTGGGGGTTTGGGGTTGAGGGTTGAGGGGTTTGGGGTTTAGGGTTTAGGGGTTTAGGGTTTAGGGGTTTAGGGGATTAGGGTTTAGGGTTTAGGACCATAATCTACCCTTATTAAGGCACTAATAGGGAAGTTTAGGGTCTTATAGCCCATACTGGCAGGTTATAAGTTGAGCGTGGACGGTTTAGGGCCCAGGGTGTAGAGAGTTCTAGGCAGGATGCAGCATGGGTATGGATGCTATTCGCAAGAGCAGTTTCACGCAGATGCAAGCGTGCCAGGGCTCAGGGTTCCAGGCTTATAGGCCATGGGTTATTTGAAGGCTGCGGAAACTTGGTAAATGTCGGTCCTCGAATTTCGCTTGGCCTGCTTGTACCCTTTACTTAGAGCTTCCCAGTGGGGATCTGGGCGTATAGCCTACGGTTTTAGCGCGTATAGGGTACAGGAATAGGGCTCAACTTCACAGATCCTGAACCTTAAACCCTAAACCCTGGGGTCTGAACACTACCCTGAAATCTAAACCCTTAACCCTCAATCCTAAACCCTGGGGTCTAAACATTAAACCCTAAACCTTAAACCCGCGGGTCCAAGGTTGGCGATTTCTGAAGTCCGAGATGCACGGGTTTGGGCATTTTTGGCATCTGGCTTGGTGCAGGTGTTGTAGGGATAGATCTACCAGGACCTTAAAGGGCCCTTAATCTACCCTTATGAAGGTACTAATAGGGAATTTTAGGGTTTAATAGCCCATATAGAGCTTTGGGCTTCAGGGTTGGAGGTTCAGGCTTCAAGGTCTTGTATTTCGGGTTGTAGGGCCAGCCAAGCTGCTGAACTCCAAATCCGCAACCTAAAGCCCCAACTGCCAACCCCTGAACCCTGAACCCTACAGCCCCTATAAACCCTAGACTGGAAACTCCAAACCCTGAACACTGAGCTAACGCGTTTAGGATGCCAAAGCGAGCAAGCCAGCCGACAAGCAGACCATCGATGATCTCGTCTCTAGCTACGAAGGGGGCCACGAGGCCAAGGATGCGGGGTCTAGTGCTCGAGGGGATGCTTTCAGGAGGTTTTTCCGGTTTAGGATTTCAAGCGTCCGCAGTACTTCATCAATTACAGGTATGCGGGGTGCCCGTAATAAAATGAAGGCCAGTTCCCGCAGGAAAGAGCCAAGCAGACTAGTATTCTACATACTGTTGGGCCTTCCTTGCTGCGTATGCGGACCCTCTCCGCAGACTTCATAAGCCCTGAAACCCTATACTTTTGGTACTGCACCCGCCTAGTAAGTACGGGGGGTAATATCAACGGGTAGATATATAGAAGTATTATCCAGTACCCAAGCTGTACCTGAAAACGAGAGCACAGGGTTTTTGATCTCAGGCTTCTCAGTTTTGGGGTTCATGGTGGCCTGCAATGGGCTTATCCTCTCCCTAAACAACAATCAAACGTTAAGGGTTTAAGAGGAGGGTGTACTGTACTATATTGAAGGGGTCTACGTTCGGTTCTTTTTGTTGAGGGGGGTGGGACCTTGGGGTTCAGATGCAGGCTGAGCGTTTAAGCGTGTGCGGAAGAGTGATTTGGTAGTTTCCCAAAATAAGGGGACCCCAATATAGACCCCAATATATGGTAATCCCTTTTATGGAGGCCACCAAAAGGTACCCCAATTTTGAGAAACCCTAAACCCTGTGTTCCCCCTATATAATCCCAGTTTCCATTTCATTTTCCATTTTCTTTTCCATTTGATTCTCCATTATTGTGGGTAACTTCAGACTTTATTGGTTCCAGGCTTTGGCTTCATCAAAATCGTGACTAATTTGTATTCGCCCCTTTCCAAATCCTAAACCCTAAGCCCTTGCACCACTGAGGGCACCCAAACTAGTTATGGTAATTCCTAACCAGCCCCGCCATTAGCAGTTGTGCGGCATACTGCGGGTACTACTATTCTGATCATTAGTATTACTCGAGGTATCAAGTAGCCCAAGGTCGGTAATGTTTACAGACTTTGGGCCCAATGTAGGTGTTATTTGTATACTTGGAGCCGCAAGGTGATAGCAGCAGTTATTATTGGGTTTAGGGTTTAGGGTTTAGTGTTTAGGGTTTAGGGTTTAGGGTTTATGGGGTTTAGGGTTTAGGGTTTAGGGTTGCTGCTGCTAGTTTGTTGTTCTTGGCGTGCTGTAAGGCCCTTGTGATGCAGGGACAATATCCGAGCCCAAAAGCAACTTGCCTTGCGGCCGTTGCCTGATGCGGGGCGTAATTCGATTTTGGGATTTAGGGTCATGTACTCCTAGATGTAGCCCCCAAATGCCGGGTCGAAAGCCCCTCAATCCTCAGCACTTCAACACCAATCTGCGAACCCTAAGGCCCGAAATCCTAAACTCCAATCCCCCCCTTGGAACTGGCCTTTGAAGGCCATGAACGCGTTCGTCCGCGAAAACATCCACCACGCCCTCAAGCGCGACTCATCTTCCTTTGCTTTCAGGGAAGGTTTTGGGTTTTGGGGTTTACGGTTGCTTAAGGGTTGAAAGGTTTAGGGTTTAGAGCCGGTTTAGGGTCTAGGGTTCAGGGGCTGACCTAGAACTTCAAACAAATTGCCAATAATCTATACAGTTCGGGGTGCAGGTAGGCTTCAGGAGTCAGGAGCTTAATCACCAAAACATACATCCTACACAGCCCACATGGAACAAAAGAACATACTCCGAAACCCTATTCCAAGTAAATCGGCCCCTACAGCACGGGGGTTTAGCGTTTGGGGGACTCATGCTTTTTTGGCGAAGCTATTTGGAGGCTGCGGCCCTACACGGTCTATGTAGAAAACTGGGCACAAAGAGCACTTCTACGCAAGTTGGGAGCTGAGCCCTGCACCTACGCATTCCCCAGCTTGTCCGCCCTAAACCCCAGACCCCAAACCCATTCCCATCTTAAAGAACACGAAGCCCTAACCCCTAAACCAGAGGCATCAAGAAGCAGCACAACCAGACCTTCGACCATCTCATGCGAGACTCATGGCTGCATTTTTCAAGGTTTAGGGATTAGGGTTCAGGGTTTGGGGCTTAATGTTTAGGGTTATATGGTTAGAGTTTTAGGTCTATGGCGTAGGGACTTTTTGGGTGTGGAAGGTAAGGTCGGTTAGGATATAGTGTTTAGCTTTGACGAAGAAGAGCTTTCTCTATTAAGGGTCTATTCGCTAGAGGTATACAATTTAGGGTCTAGGATTCAGGGTCTAGGGTCTAGAGATTTGGATGTAGAGTTTCAGCCTTGGGCTTTAGGATTTAGGAGTCGATTCTGACCTACATACCAGTATGGGCTATTAGGCCCCGAAAGTCCCGATTAGTACCTTAGTAAGGGTTGATGAAGGGCCCTTTAAGGTCTTGTAGCCCATCCTGATCCATTTTGCGCTCCTTTATGTAGGGTCGAGGATTCAGGGTTCAGGGCTACCCCACGTGGACCAACTTCTCACTTCCCCGGACCATCTAGTTTAGGGTTTAGGGGTGTGGGATTCCTCAGAGTAATGTTGGCTGAGTTTTCTATCCGCATTATCAACTACATCCCTGTTATGGAACAGCCCCAAACCCTAATAAACCCTAAGCCCTAGTTTACTCTAAACCCTAAGCCCTTAACCCTATTTTCATATTTGTGGAAAGAACCAGGCCTTACTAGGCCTCCACGGGCTTCCATATCTCAACCTCCACGCCTTGGCGCCAACAGGTATCCCTCCCTGGCGCCAAGCAAGTATTGGGTGAAAGGGTTTCGGGGACTGTTGCAATAAACCCTAAACCCTAAGCCTTCTGGGAATCGTCAAAAGAAAACATGCTGCTACGGAGGATGCTTGCTCACATGGTCTTTCTGGGAGTAGGGCGACCTTCCATTGCTGCTGCACGCGCGGGGACAAAATCTTTGAACCCTACACCTTGACACGTATGGTAACCCTACAAGATTCCGTTAAAACTGGGTGTCCCAAAAAGACCGTGGTTTGCGGATATACCTCATTATCGCTAGTGAAGACCTTTCTTTACATAAGCTTCTTGCACCCATGCGCTTTCACTTTCTCATTTGCCTTGACTCATTTTCGTTCTGGAATGGGTCAGGGCTCAGTAGCCTTCCTGGTTTAATTCGTAAATCTATCGCCTTGGTTATGGAGTTTGCGCTTAGAGTGTTGCGTGCTCGAAGATAAGGTGCATGCCCATGGAAGCATGAGCTAGGTAACGAACTACATTTCGAAAAATGTATGGGATTATAAGCCTTAACCTGCGTTTTTGTCTTTTCCATCAAGCGTCAGGTCCTTGCGCAGCCAAGCGACCAACAAAAATGCTGATGAACAACATCTTGAGTACATGGACTTTGTGAGTTCAGCATATACAGGGTGTGGGATTGAAGGTGTGGTTACGTTTTTTGTTACATAGGGCTCAGGTTTAACCCTATAAACCTTCGACCTTTACCCTAAGCCATAGCTTAACCCTAAACCCTAGACCTATGTGGGGTTTAAGGCTCAGACCCTAGCCTCGACATCTCTAACTACCCGACACACAACATGAAGTCCCAGCATGGGCTATAAGGCCCTAAAATTCCGTATTAGTATCTTAATAAGGGTAGATTAAGGGCCCTTTAAGGTCTAATAGCCCATCCTGGTATAGCCACCACCCCGCAACCCTACAACTTTCAGCGCTGAACTCTGAACCTCAAAAAAAATCTCAGATCCTCGGTCTTCAGGGTTTAGGGTTTAAGGTTCAGCGTTTAGGGTTCAGGGTTTAGGGTTCAGGGTTTAGGGTTCAGGGTGTAGGGTTTTGGGTTGAAGGTTTAAGGTTAAGGGTTCAGGGTTTAGGGTTCCGGGTTTAGGGTCCTATAAGGTACAGAACAAGGCTTTCTTCCCGCAGCTGCAGTGAGGAGCTACAGCATTCGGAACAAACAGGACGAGACCCAAGGGCCGCAGGCGCGTGACTTGCTGTTCGTTACCCTAAGGGTCCAAGGACCCAAATACTAGGGTCCCTTTAAAGGGTTTAGAGGGGGATCTATAGGGATATATGGGGACTATATAAGGGTCCAACGACCAAAATAATAGGGTTTTAGGGCCCTTGCTTGGAGGCCCATGGGACTTGGTAACTACTTCTAACTGGACTTTGAACCCTACTTATAATTTCCCTATATGGGCTTAGAAGGGTTGCCCTAATTATAAGTATAGGTTTATAATCCCAGTTATTAGTAGTTACTAAGTCCCATGGGCCTCCAAGTAGTATTTTGTTATGCGCTTGGCATTGGGCGGGTTATACAGTTTGCCCTTGGAAAGGTTTAGGATTGAGGATGTAGGGTTTAGGGGGTTGCTGTCCCCAATACTGGAACCAGTTGAACAATAATATGGACAATGAAGGTACAGCTTAGTTCTGACTAGTAGGGAATGACGGAATGTATAAGAACATGGATAGTCCAATTTAGGGTCTTGGGTGTATGGAATGGAAAAGGAAATGGAAACATTTTTGGGTTTGGGGTTTGGGGTTGAGGGCTTGGAACCCGATATAAACCCTAAACCCTGAATCCTAAACCCTAAGCCTGTTTCTGGCTTGGGTTTAGGGAGTGAGACAACAGGATGGAAACTATTTTTTGTGCTTCAGTTTTAGGTCTTCGGAAAACAAAAAAGGCAAACGGAAATTACAGTTTTACTGGGATTACACAGGGGAGCCCTAAACTCTAAACCCTAACTAGGGTTTAGGTTTTAGGGTTTAGGGTTTCATTCCTCCATTCCCCAACAAGCAGTTAGACAAAGAGCTTGAGCTGGTCGAATAGCATTCTTTACATTAACTTAGAGGGTTTACGGTTTAGGGGTCAGTATACTACCCTAAGGGTCCAAGCGCCCAACATTACCCCTATAGTGGAGAAGCAAATGCATAAGAAAATGCGAACTGAAATGGAAACTGCATTGGTATAAGGAAATATATATATATATATACATATATGTATATGTGTACTGTAGCCCTAAGGGTCCAGGTGCCCAACAATTTGGTACTTGAGATTTCAGGAATTGGAATTATAGTGCAGGTTCTCTGTAAGTACATGATTATTGGTACTTGGACCCTTACTGCTAGAGTATTGCAAGTCACAGAAGATTCAAGTACTACGGGTTATGTAGGTAGGATTCTTGGTAGCAACACTTGAACCTTTTCACATAAGCGCAAGTGTAGCAACACTCATCATCTTGCCTAAGCCCTAAACCTAACCCCAATCATCATCTTCACCCACGACGGAATGAACAATGCTGCAGCACGATGGTTTCTGCAGTGCTGCTAGACATTTGGGTAGTACCTTAATGGTGGAGAATCAAATGGAAAAGAACCTTCAATATGAAATGAAAACACGGATCACGAGGTGATCCATAGCAATCATGCATGGCAGAACATGAGGGGTGTCTCTTTGGGCTCGTTATGATATAGACAATAGAGGTCCAGGGTAGTCGTAGCCATGATGACCCTTGATTGAGTCACCCGAGAATAACCAACGACACACACACAAAGCCTATTCTGTAAACCTCTGAACCCTAAACCCTAAGCCCTAAAGCCTCCAGCTTCACAAAGTCCTGGCAAAGCTGGGCCGAAGCTTGCGTGTGACTGGCCTTTTCCTTTTGGAGAAAAAAACTGGTTTGAGGCGCGCAAGGTGTAAGCAGGTTTTTGTGCTAAATTATGCTGGCTGTGTGCGGTCCCGACCCCACCCTACCCAGACCTATGAAGGCATTAACCACCTCAACAAAGCCTTGTTCTGAAGACAATTGGGGTTGGGCTGTGAGGCCGCAGGTAATATGAAAGCATCCCGCTAAATTTTCGAAAGTCCGAAAACCTCCTACATCCCTAGGGTCCCTAAGGCTCAGCGGCACCACAGCTTTTAAAGAGCCTCAAGCACGTATCGATTTGGGATGGTAATCTAGACGCCTGTAAAACTGTCCAAACGCTTTTTTGTAGCTAGTGTAGGAGTTACTTCACCTCAAGCCTTTCTCAAAATCGTAAGGGTCCAAGTACCTGATAATCATGTGGGGTCTAGGGCTCAGGGTTTAGGGTTACTTCCTCACAACCTGCATTACAATTCTTATTATCAAGGCCTCAATACCCAACTATTGGGTATCTGGACCCTAAACCCTCAACATCCCTGCATGTCCATATAAAGGGACTCAATTATTGGGTACCGGAACCCTTCAGGGAAAGTCAAGTCAGTCACCAAAAAAGGCAAAATCAGTGCCCCCTCAATCCAAGTCGCGAAGGCTTTACGATAAACCCTGAATTCTGAACTGGGGGCTTCCGAAATCAGGGGTGCCTTTTCCGGGGGTGCCTATAACGTGATCATAGTGATGTTTTTTTTTGGGGGGGAGGGGGGGGGCATCTACTTCGGGAAGCTACCAAGTCTACCAGCTCCTACACAAGCATGGAGCTGTGCATGGTTTCCTCTGAGAAGAAAAGTGCTGGCTCTAGGGACTTAGTATGTGGGTCATACATACATGGGTGTATAAGCAGGTCAACTCCAGTTGGAGGACTGTGCTTACTTACACGGTCCCTGGAGCCTTCGAGTAGTAGGTGACGGACTTGTTCAGGTTCCATTGGTTCATGCTTGCTTTGAGGAAGCGTAAATCCCCTCCCTAGCGCCCTAAACCTGAACTTGTGACCACTAAGCCCAGAATAAGAATCATACTAGTGGTGGTAATGTTACGAACAATAGTAGTAAGGATAAAGATGGTAACAATCACATTATAATTGTCGTAGTAAGAGCTTAACAACGCGTATAAATTGGGTACTGCCCCCACTCAGTAACAGTTGGATAATATTTATAATATGGTTATATATAGCCCTTAATAGGACCCGTATTATAGACTGTTACTGAGAGGGGGCAGTACCCAACCTATAAACCCTAACCACCCCACAAAGCTTTGGCACAAACTGCTTGTCTTTGCGCGTCAGATCGTCGGGCAATCACAATGCCTCCAGCATCCGTGGCCGGCAGCATTGAGGGCATAGGGTTTAGGGTTTAGGGCATTTAGGGTTTAGGGTTTAGGGCATTTAGGGTGTCAACGGCTTAGGCTGAGGTTCAGGGTTTTGGGGATCTGGAGTCAATGCCCCGGATTATGAACCTACTTACAATGGGGGTAACCGCTATAAACCCTTTTAGGGGGATTATAAGTAGGATTAGTCTCATGGGCCTCTTAAACCCTAAACCCCTAAACCCTAACCCCTAGGCCCTATAAACCCTAAACCCTCTAAGTCCCATGCGCCTCCAAGTAGCTCAGGTTAGCGGCAGCAAAAGCCGGATGTCTTCTCGAGGCTTTTACGGTTCAGGGGGTGTGCAGGGTTTCTTGGGTTCATGGGCTTCATAGGTTTAGGGTTTAGGGTTTAGGGGGTTTATAGGCTTCATAGGTTTAGGGTTTAGGGTTTCTTGGGTTTACAGGCTTCATAGGTTCCCTAAGGGTCCAAGAACCCAAATAATAAGGTTTTTAGGGCCCAAATACTATAATATTATTGGTATTTGGGGCCCTAAACCCCTAGTATTTGGGTCCTTGGACCCTTACGGGCTTCATGGTGTGTATAGTGTTTAGGGTGTAGAGTTACTTGGATTACAAGAAGCGGGGGCCAAGTGCAATGCTTGCGGTGTGTATGGCTAAGGGTTCCAGTCTTCAAAGTTTTGAAGGCTATGGGTCTAGGTTAGCAGGACCCCCCACCCTGTACTAGTGGTATAAGAGGAATATGAGAGGACCCTAATATAGTTACTAGTATCCCTTATAGTCACTATTACAGGGTGGGGGTCCTCCTAAGGTCTAGGATTCAAGGATGTTCACAGATGAGCCTAGAAGGAGCCCTTCGTATAGCAATTACCTGTACCGTTACTTCCTAAGCCCTATAAATCCTAAGCCCTAAACCCTTCCTATTCTGTAGGAAGCAATTTTCGGGAGGCTTGGAAAACCTGGTGGCAGAGTTTGGGGATTCAGAACTGAAGCCAGGACGCATGGGGGCTTCCCAAAACAAGTATTACTTCTATAGGACTTAGGGTTTAGTGCTTACAGGTCACCTAGTAAGGACCATAGTATGTTGGGGTCCACGTTGGGGTTCCTCTATTTTGGGAACTACCATATAGTAAGAGCTTGGACGCCAAGCCTCAGGCACTGAAATGTTGAGAAACACTCGCCATGGGGACATGATGACCAGCTTCATTCATGTGTGTGTGTGTTTAGCATCTAGGTTCCTCCATCGATCCTCGTATTGGCAGTTTCCGGCTTGCCAATGTGCAAGCTGGGAAAGGGACGCATAATTTCAGACAAAGTAGCCATCCATTTTAGATGATTGGCATTCATTTGGGCCCAAGCCACATCCCGTATGGTACTTTCCTCAAATATGGGGACCCCAATATAGACCCCAACATATTTTAATCCTTATTATAAGGAGCCCCGAAAATTACCCCTCATTCTGGGGAACCCTAAAACCTATATATCCCTTTAGAGCCCTATACAACTCCTATATTCCCTTACCCCATATAGGTACTTGGACCTCTGGGTTTTATTTGAACCTGGTGAAGATACCAGCGCAGCGCCTAACGAAGCACAGAAACGGTCCTATGGACGATGCATAAGGACACTGAACGGCATGCGCTCTAAGCCCTGTACATCCTCTTACCGCAACAGAATGACGCGAGTGGAGCAACGGTACTCGATATCGTTATAAAGGACACTGAACAGCATGCGCTCTAAGCCCTGTACATCCTCTTACCGCAACAGAAGGACGCGAGTGGAGCAACGGTTCTCGATATCGTTATACCCCTAAACCCTATAGTGCCCCTTAAGTAGATAGAACATGGCCCTATATTCTACCTACTTAAGGGGGACTATAAGCCCTCGAAATTGTAAACCATAAGCATAGCCGAGACCTCCCCAGATCTCAGACCTTTCACCCAGAACTTTGACAGGCATTCGAATGTCCGCAGGCTCTTCCGAGGATGAGGAGGCAGTGGGTCTCAAGCTTTGAGATCGATTTTCGAAGCCATGGCTTAAAATTGAAATGATTTGAAGTTTAGCATTGTTTGGGAGTTTGAAGGCTTGGTGTTTGAGGTTGAGGTTTCAGAGTCACAGTGAACTTACCAATGCCTGCCGAAGATGCCAGCTGGACGGCGGTTCGGCAAAAATTGCAAGTGCTTCAGATCTCACTTGTTCTCCCTGGTAACTATAGGGCGTATGGTTTCTTATGTGAGGCAAGATTCTTCATCCACAGCAGTACAGAGGAATACTAGGGGTTAGAATAGAAATGCACCCTGCCGCTACATCATCAATGAAAAATCCCCACACTGCACTACATCCCCGACAGTCCTCCTTACCCAGAGAAATCAAATTGTGTGTTAGATTGGGAACATACTGAGGGCTTCGGATTCATGGAACTTCACCTACTTACCGAGAATCTCTGAACCCTGCAACATGGAAATCTTCAGCCAGAAGGTTTCATCCAGCGATGAGGATGAGAGCTCTGCCGGCGAGAATAAGCAGTGGCTTTGCAAAAAATTGCCGGAATCAGTGGAGTTCAGAACGGACTGTATCAAGACAACGCGCGCCTCATCTTATGCCCAATGAAGACGACTCTAAGGCAGCTACAGGAGGAGAGTTCCCAAGAGGGGACTTTACATAAGCTCTGTTGCCCCGTATGTAGTTCTGCACAACCCCATATTGCCCTCATATATCCTTTATGATTTATGTAACTTCCATTAAAGTACAAGGAGAATTGAGAAACTCATGAATGTTTTTGGTGTAGGAATAAGGGACAGGGCAGCTACTGTAGATGCCTGACTACTTGCTGTATAGAAACATATTGAAACCTTTCCAACAAGCCCTATCCGCCCATCCCGAGTAAACCGGTGTCCGCTTTTCGAGGCCTATACCCCGCAGCTACCCTAGTTATCCCCCTGGTTAACCTACTTATTAAGTCCCCTTGACCCTACAAGCAACTGGTGTCCCATGCACAGAAAGGATGGTTTTTAGGGTTTGGTTTTGAGGGGTTAGGGTTGACAAGCCCACCCTAAAAGCACTCTCTTGGGCCCCAATCTTGAACGTTTCTGTGAATTTCCGAAACGCTGAAAGCTCCAAGGTTTTGGAGTGGCACAAGCCTCACCCAGCAGATCTCAGCACGTTTGGGTCGGCTGCCGTCCTCGCTTCTGTCCATGTACTTCGCTGCACTAGAACCTTAAGGGTCCAAGGACCCAAATAATGGGGTCCCTTTAAAGGGGTTATAGGAGGATATATGTGGGGATATATGCGGACTGTATTTGGGTCCAAGGACCCAAATAATAGGGTCTTAGGGCCCAAATACTATAATGCTAGTGGTATTTGAGCCCTGAAGCCCTAGTATGTGGGTCCTTGGACCTTTAGGGAATAGCCGAGGGCAGAGGGGTAGGGTGGCTAAGCTTTGCATCGCTTCAGTGTCACGACTAGGGGGACAAGAGTTGTGGGCTTGCGGGTTGAGGGCTGAAAGTCACAGCTGAGTTTGTTAAGTTCATATCTTCTGAGGTTTGGGGGTGTTTGCCGAAAGCGCGTGTTCAGGCCCCAAAACTTGTTGCCCTCAAGTTGGCATCACGTTGCAGTTTCTTACATGTGGCAGTTTCCCTAAACAAGAGGACCCCAATAAAGACTTCAAAATGCTCCAAAAGATACCCCATTTTGGGAAACCCCCATGTTCCAGCATCTTGCATTCCAGCTTCAAATTATAGGTTATTATAGGGGTTCTTATGGGGGTTACATAGGGGATATATAGGGGATAATGGAAAAGACAACGGAAACTACTATTTACGGTTCAGGAGGCGAGGAGCTTCTGCTCCAGAGGGTTCAATGCCGTGGGAGGGCCTTCTTGACTGTGTTTTAAGGGGCTAAACCCTATTCCCTAAACCCTACACCCTACACCGTAGGGTTTCAGGGTTTGGAGGCCATTATTTTGGCTATTTGGGTGGTTTAGGGTTAGGGTTGAGGGTTTAGGGTCTAGTGTATATTTAGGTACGGTTGAGGGCTATAGCTGAACCTCCTCGGGGTTTATAGCCTGCCCGGTAGTTTGCATAAATCGTGAGCCACAATATACACCCCAATACACTAGACTATAACCCTTAGGGACTCCAGTAGTACCTTTATTCCCTTTTTATTTGGGGCTCTCTCATTAAAACTGAATAGTAGGAAAAAGGGTACCCTTATCATTAAGGGGTTACTGGGGAACCTAGATTTGGTACCCATAATTTTTAGAAACTATAAGGGTCCAAGGGCCCAAATGACATGGTTTTAGGGCCTAAATACCTTTAATGTTATAGTATTTGGGCCCTAACTAAAACCCTACTATTTGGGTCCTTGAACCCAAGCCCTAAACCCTAAATCCTACTAAACCCTAAATCCTAAACCCTAAGCCCTAAATCCTCCCTAAACCCCAAAAGTATGTAAAATAATAGCCGTAAACCTTTGATAATAGCCATAAAGGCCATTATTTTACATACTGCTGGGGCCCCGGTCAACACTAGACCCTAAACCCTAAACCGTAAAGCCTTGGAGCCCAGAGTGCACTTGCCTTCCCCGAAACCAAAAACTCAGCCATCGAAAGCAGCGTGTAGGGATTTAGGGTTTTGGGTTTAGGGTTTAGTGGTTTTGGGTTTAGTGGTTTTGGGTTTAGGGGTTTAGGGGTTCAGGGGTTTAGGGTTTAGGGGTTTAGGGGTTTTGGGTTTTGGGTTTTAGGTTTTGGGTTTAGGGTTTTAGGGTGTAGGGGTTCAGGGTTTTAGGTTTCGGGGTTTAGGGTTTAGGGGTTTAGGGTTTAGGGGTTTAGGGTTTAGGATTTAGGGTTGATGTATGGAGCTTCCAGACATTTCCTCAAGCCGTTGGTCCAGATTACGACTCCGTGTTATTTATAGTGGCTGTATAAGGGGGACCCCTGCTTTCGCAAGTCTCCATATTACCAGGCCCTAAACCCTAAACCTCCCACTGGTGTAGTCAGTGGGAAAGGGAAGCTGCCCCTTAACCCACCTGGTCCCAAATACCCATAATAAAGGGACCTTACTGGGAACCCCCAAACAGGGAACCCCAAGTAGGAATATAATAGGAATATATCTACCAGGGTCCTTATATTCCATTATATTCCTGCTGTATTCTTGGGGTTCCCTGTTTGGGGTTCCCAGTAAAGTCCTTTTACAGAACAATAGCCTACATACCCATCATCTTGGAGTTACAGGCCATGATTACAGGCATTTGGGAGGTCCGGGTAAACCCAAATAGTCACCTGGAAGCTGAACCTGTGTCCAAAGAAGGAGGTTCTCAAACAACCGCTGCATTTGCGGCTGGTTTAGATCATTTTGGAGTTTCAGGATTCAGTGTGGTCCCCTCTTCACATACCGTTAGCCAAGGATTGCGGTTTTTGGGTGGCGCGTATTTAGATCATACGCATCAAGCCTCTAAGACTGTAAGAGGGCCACTAGGAGTCTGCACCCCCGCCACCTGCTAACCAGTACTCCTCAGATGGCACTACACTAATGGTACCATGTTTGCACAGCATATGTGTGTCTACGCAGAAATCCAAAAGCGTCAGGCCCTGAGCCCTACACCCAAGTCTGTAGTCCCCCTTAAGTAGATAGAGTATGGCTTTGGGTGCATTATAATAAGATTCCCATATACCCCATATTCTATCTACTTAAGGGGGACTATACATCTCAGGCAAGGGCCATGAGCAGCGAAACCTTTCGCGCCTTAGCAACACACAGTGACTCATCCCCCCCGTTTAGGGTTGAAAGTTTAGAGCGCCTGTAGATGGGGTTTAGGGTTTAGGGCTTTAACCACCCTATATTCCTGGCACCCTTGGAGCTACAGTGGGTTTGTAAGCAGTGCAAGATTTCCGTCATCCACCTTCTAGTTTGGGCCCGCCAGCACCCTAAAAACTGACTGGTGGCGAATGGAGGATGAATGCTAAAGCAGGACTTTACACTTGATAATCATTTGACTACGGCAGGACCTGCGTCAAAATTATCAGTTCAAGGTTTGCATGATCTAGCCTGGCGTGGTCTTGTTGTCAGGGTTGGTGGTTTATGGTCAAGGGTCTTTGGGGTCAAGGGTTTTTGTTCAGGGTTTGCGGTTCAGGCTTTTCTTTCCAGACTTGACGTTTTGTAGCTGCAAGATGCGTTGAAGGTGTAACGTAGAGCCTGTATTGCTCTGAGAACAATTCATGTCTCTTGTTGGGGTAGTTGATTAAAACCGTTTTTAGTAGCCGCTACTTGGGATACAGATGTTTAGGATTCGAGGAAGTAGCAGGGAGTAGAAAGCATAACCCAGGCAAGTTCGCGCCCTAAACCCTAACCCTAAACCCCATTTTCGAGAATTGAAAAGAGCTCTGAAACCTCTTGCCCCCCTTTGCGCTCCCCTCAACAAGGTCGGGCTCGAGGCTTCAAATCCCAAATCTAGCCTCTGATCCCTAAACCCTAAACCCCCAAACCCTCCATTCTTCCTACTTGAAATCCCGAAGTATGCAGAATAACCGCCTTGCTCAGCATTTTGAGGGCTTGAACCTTTAGCATACCTACTTCTAGGGTCCAGGTAGTACTCCACAAGGCCCCTTAAACCCTAAACCCTAAAACCTAAACTAAACTCTAAACCCAAAACCGGAATCAGACCGTTCCATGAAGGACCTTGCACTAAGCTGTCGCCAGGCTGCTCTGAGCCCGTCCTGTAGTTTAGCTGTGGATTTCGAGAAAACAGGTCCTCTTCATCGAAGCCGAGCCGCCAGAAACGGCACTTTAACAAAGAATTCTTCAAATGGTTTAGGGTTTGGGGTTTAGGGTTTAGGGTTTAGGGTCAAAATCCCTAAGGGTCCAAGGACCCAAATAGTAGGGTTTTAGGGCCCAAATATTATATCATTTGGTATTGGGGCTCTAAAGCCCTATCATTTGGGTCCTTGGACCCTTAGGGAATGCTATTCAGCTACATCATGTTTGATATGCGCATATACACTTCAAGGAAGCCCCAAAGGGGACCTCAGCTTCGAGAAATCTGCGCACGCTTATCTGCGCAGGGAACTCTCACAGAGAGCCATTTCCTGTGACATGGCTGGGAGAGGAGTGCCCCCAAAGCCTTCCGGGTCAAGTCAGAGAATGGGGCGGGAGATCAATCAGAAGTTGCCAATACTGTCTATAGTCCGAACACAGATCCAGGTGTGTTGTCAGATGCCATGGGCCTCATCCAATAAGCAGGCTCCTACATTAATCGCTTCCCCCTAGGATTAAACGACGTTCCTCCCCTGACCCCGTAATACTGAATAATTTGGGGCCCGCAAAATTATTGAATGTTAGGGGGATGATTTATTGACAGGATTAGCTAGGGCTGTCTATAAAGTCCTTTGAAACTCCATGAGAAATCACGAATTACTTCATGAAACTAATCTACTCAATTCCAATAATTGAGCATAAATATGTGATCAGTTGACATGCTTTAATCCTCTACCTAATTAGTCGAGTGAAAAGTTGATCGATAATGAAGGACTAAAGCCACCCTAATTGATTATTAGGTGGCCCCTTCAAAGAGCAGTCTTGCCGTTTTAAAAGTGCACTTCACGATGTTTAGGCCCTTTTTTACTTAATATTAGGGGATTTAACATTGGGGGGGATTACTCCCATGCCGTAGTAATAAACCAAGACACATTTTCCTACCGTACAGAATGGGGCATACTGGACAGGAGTTGTTTTGGTAGCTGGCTGGTGTGTACCTTTAGAGGGCGGGGATTGTCATCTTGCCTTTCTGGTACGGAGTATCCAGCAAGGGCAAAGCTCGTTGAGAGTATGTGGGCATATGCGAAATCGTGCCCTTCCAGTTCAGAAAAGATCCCCCTAATGCCCTTATCATCACCATGTGTATCCAGTAGCAGTCTCCTAAGGACGCGCTAACTTGAGAAGCCCCAAAACCTTCATCCCCACAACGTAACTGTAGATCCCAAGCAAAGTCTTTCTCTACGCCTGAAATCTTGACACCCAAGCCCTATAAGTTCAAAACTTGAACCTTGCCACCTGAACTCTAAATCAGGGAACTCCTCTGTTCCCACCATGCCGCTGGCCAAAGTGCCAGCTTTTCGTACAGTTGTTGGGCTCTCGTGGGGTCGGGCAACACCCAAAGAAAACAGAAACAGGAGACCCCATTTTCTTGCGCTTCCCGTGGCATGTTGCTGAAAAGAGATCAAAATTTTGACATTCCACCAGAGGAATCTGGATTTCGACGTTCCACCATGGGAACCTTTCTGAATCTGGGTCCCCTTGTACACAGCCAAGCAATAGAATCGCCTTGAAGCGGGCCTCTAGAAACCCAACGCACGATGCATGATTAGCAATATTATTTTCTATTCTGCCCTTGTAGCCTTGTAATCCTTGACTACAGTATATGAACTGCCCCAAAGCCCTATTTCTTGGGTACTGTTGAACTCTGTGACTTGGATAGTACTTATAACGTAGTCATATATATATATATACATACATATTTATAGCTTGCCCTTAATCTTACCCAGTACCCAACCTATGCCAGTTGTTTGGGCCTTATGCCGGACCGAGCCCCTCCGAGCTCCACTGATCCGAGCGCGCTAACTTTTGCAGTCTCAGGCTCCGCTCACCATGGGCGACGCGCGCCGTTCTTCTGGTTCCGGGTTGCTGTTAAGGAAGTTAACTTCAGTTCCCAAAATATGTGTATGTAGTAAATATTAGGGATTCCTTCTTAAATTAGCTTAGATTAAGTTTCTCAACAGCAACCCGGTTCTTTTGATGGAAGATATCTGGCATGGTTGGATGTACCTACCAGCTGCAGCAGCAGCAGGAGGAGGAGTTGTAGTTTTCCTCCTCCTTGTCCTCCTCCTCGCCGTCGTGGACGCTATTTTGATTAGACACATCCTTGCCCTAAGGGTCAAGGACCCAAATATTAGGGTTTTAGGTCCCAAATACCATTCAGATTATAGGTATTTGGGCCCTAAAACCCAATTCTTCGGGTCCTTGGACCCTTAGGGTTATGGCAGCAAGTCAGAATAGCCGCATAGGTACCAAAAATCGTGCGAGATTTCTTCCAGCAAGCTCTGACCGAGACATCGTTGGATGGCAGCGACTCGCGTTTTCTACACCGTCTCGGGCTAAGGCAAAATGAAATAGGTTTAGGATGTGGTTATCCTTACCTATGTACTGGGTTGTGCTTCCCTGGCCCTTGAGTAACAAAATTTAAAATTGAATCTACAACCCAGGAACACGGCCGCCATGAGCCTTCTGCAATAATGGCTTCCTGCGTGCTGTAGCATCGCTGACCACTCTTCATACCAGGATTGTGCTGCATCAAGTCCCAAAGTCCCGACATAACTTTCATGTGGCCGTAATAAGGTCCTTACGGCGGGATTGGGGTGACAGAAACCTTCCTATTCTTGCCTAATGAATGTCCCCTGTGTAAACCCGGTTTCACGGTAATTCGGCATTTTCGTTTTCATCTGATTCTCACTGCATCAAGGCCTTGCTACGCAAAACTCAAACGCCCGCCGCGTAGGGCCGCCTGAAGACCTTCGTGGTTAGGGTTTAGGGTTTGGTCATGCTTGTTGGTTCTTGTTTTGCGTGGGACGCAAAGGCGGGTAAGACAGTGGCAGGGAATCAGTAAAAGAAGAGAGAACGAACCTTGCGAAGTCTACATGCGTAAGATAGGGCCCTCTTTGCTTGGGATCTCAGGGAATAGGCACGGATTAGGTATATGAGGTATATGTTGGAGTATGATAGGGTTTGTATCATCTTAAACCATGCGGCGACCTTAGCCCAAGCTTAAGCCCTAAACCGTAAACCCTAAGCCTTAAACTTTAAACCCCATATCCTAAACTCTAGGCCTTAAACCCTAAACCCTAAGCCCTAAGCCTTAAGCCTGAAGCCCTAAGCCCTAAACCCTAAACCCTAAACCCTAAGCCCTAAGCCCTAAACCCTAAGCCTTAAGCCTTAAGCCCTAACACCTAAACCCTAAACCCTAAACCCGAAGCCCTAAGCCCTAAACCCTAAGCCTTAAGCCTTAAGCCCTAACCCCT
>CAJNIZ010006151.1:0-16056 GCA_905231905.1 Symbiodinium pilosum
GCCCTAAGCCGTCCGCGAAGGCACAATCCCACTGGGAAGGCGTTTGAAGAGTCGGAGCTCCAGGCGGGGCTTGGGTCTAGGGTTTAGGGGTTTAGGGTTTAGGGTTTTGAGGTTTAGGGTTTTGGGGTTGAGCTGAGGGCTCTGGACTTCAACAGGAGTTCGCACTGAGGGCGTTGAGGTTCATGGTTTTAGCTAAGGCTTTCAGTGTAAGGTGCGCTGATTGGGATTTAGGGTTTAAGGTTTGGAGCTGAATGGCCCTAAACCCTAAACCCCTAGGGTCTTGGAGTTCGGGGTTGAGGGTTCAGGGTGCATTCCTACGGCTGGCAGAATTGGCGTACTTTTTGAACCCTAAGGCGGAGTCTTCTCAAAATTGCTGGTCTCTTCAGGGGGTCTAGGGTTTTGGGTTTAAGGGTTGGGGATTTAGGGTTTAGGGTTGGGGTTTCAGGGTTTGGGGTTTAGGGTTTGGGGCTTAGGGTTTAGGGTTTCGGGTTTAGGTTTAGGGTTTGGGGTTTCGGGTTCGGGGTTTAGGGTTTAGGGGGAAGGTATCTGAAGCAACCTCCCCCTTGTTGTCGCTCAGGACGTACGCGAAATCGTCGGCGCCTACCCTCGTAGAGCGCTTCTTTATAGGCTACAAGAACCCCTTTTCAGGGTCCGTGTGCGCTATAGCCTAAACTCCTTCAGCGGGGTTGGTTTAGGATTTTTGGTTTAGGGTGACTCCTTAAGGGGGGTTGTATAGGGGATATATACAAGGAACTACTATAGGGTTTACTAAGATTCCTAAGAGGAATACTAGGAGTTTAGACGATGTCTCATGTTAGCTTGAGACAAGACAAGTCCCGAAAGCTCTAAAGCGCTCCGCGGCTTTTCCTTACTTGTGGTGTAGGGTTTCGCAGACTATGGAGGAATGGATCCTTGGGTTTAGGGTTTAGGGTTTAACCCAGCATCCCCGCCTGAGGCTACCAAAAAGAGTTGGAGGGCATTGCCAAGCAACAAGGCATGGCCATCTACTCCCTGACTCTTTGTAGGACAGGAACATGGACAGGGAAGATTTTACGCAGATGTACATATGTACCTGCATACATACATACATACATACATACATACATACATACGTGTTCACCACTGAGGGTTTAGGTTTGGGGATACTGGTGATAAGCAGGGAATAAGGGACGAATCTGGCGTAGGGTGCAGGGTTTCGGATGGTACTTGGGAGGGTTAAGGAAGCTAGAACATGATTCAAGAGCTCCTTGCATTCTTGCTGAAGTTGGGGGCATCTTGAACACGGAAGGTTGACACGGTGTACCAGCAGCAGGGGTTGACTGAAGGGCTTCGATGGGAAGGGTGTAGGATTCAGGGTTCAGGGTTTGGGGTTTCAGGGTTTAGGATTCAGGGTGTGCGGTTTCGAGGTTTAGGTTTCAGGGTTCAGGGTTTAGGGTCAGAGGCTACGCTCAAAGCTCCCTGCCCCTTGATGAAGGGCTAGGTGACGTTGCCTTAGAGGGAGTATGATCTCAGGTATACTGATCCATAATTTGCTTGAATGCAGATGTAATCCCTAATCCATTGGTATTTCGCGGTCCCTCGAAGTGGGCCAAAAAGTGCCCCCAAACCTCATAGACATGCTCCAGCAAGTTATTGTGGTACGCCCTAAACCTTACACCCCTAAACCCTAAAACCCTAACCCCCAAGCACTAAGCCCTTGTTTGTGTAGGGGCCCAGGTAGACTCCAACTTGTAAGGAGCCGAACATCCTCAAACGACGGGCTCAGCGATGAAGATATACCCAGCCCCCCAAAGGGATCTAAAAATTAGATCCCCTAGAACCATTTGGGAGATTATATAAGGATTATACAGGGGTTATAATGGGTTTATATAGGGGATCTAATTTTTAGATCCTCCCAGGGGTCTGGGTAGGGTTTAGGGTTATGAACCATAGTCTACACTCCTTAAAGGGGGGTATATAGGGGATTATATAGGGGACTACTATAAGTGTTACTAAGGGGGATACTAGGGGTTTAGACTATAGCGCATATAGGGTTTAGGGTTCACGGGTTTAGGGTTTAAGGATTTTAGAGTTTTAGGGTTTAGGGTTCTTGCGTCTGCATCAGATACTCCATCTACCAGAATACTCGCATGCGCATTTCCGCAAGAAGCATGGTTTCCCCCCCCAGTATGGGGATCATCCCACACAGGAAGTAGACATGAATCTCTAGATGTTTAGGGTTTAGGGTTTGAAGGTTTAAGGGTTTAGGGTTTTGGAAGGGTTTAGGGTTTAGACTATGAATCTCGGAAGACTTGCGGAATTCAGGCTTTAGGGTTCAGAGCTTTAAGGCCAGGTGGCTTTCTTGAAGCCCTGAGCCCAACCTGCCAGTGGAAACGTACATTTGGAAGTACCTCTAGATAGCTGTCCACGTGTACCTTCCCCAAATGCTAGGACCCCCTATACCCTAAAGCCTGGAGCCTAAACCCTGAACCACAAACCCCAAACCCTAGACCCCTTATTCTAACATTGTACGGATTACCCCAGATGTTTTGTCGGGTTCAAGGAAACTTCAAGCTCTAAACCTTGGGTCTAGGGTTTAGGGTGTTAGGGTTTTAGGGCTTAGGGTTTAAACTCTAACTCTGGAACCCAAACTGATTCAACACCCCCTTATCCCGTTCTGGCGAGGCCATGCCGTTGCGCGAAAGCAGAAGCTGCTGAAGGTCGCGGGGCCAAACGCACATAAACCCTACAAACCCTACAACCTTGAATCTTAAACCCTAAGCACTTAATACCTATACGCCCTGCACACCCTATCAGCCCTAAACTCGCTAGACCCTAACGGCCACAAGCCCTAAACTCAAAAGCCCTAAGCTTACTGCAAACTCCTTAATACTTTCCGGCTTCCTCGCCTGTCGGTCGCAGATACAGCAGAACGCGCATCTCTTGTGTCGGATTATGCACACGGAGGGTTGAGAGTTTAAGGCTTAAGGCTTGCTAGTCAAATGCACGACCTCACCTGACCTGACGCCAAATGGTTCTTTGTTATAAGGAAGACGCAAATTTAATTTGCGCAACTTAAGGGTCTGAAATCATTACAAACCTGCCAGGTTCAGCAATGGCCCCTAGAGCCCCTGGCCTTACATTCAACAACCTCAGATCTCAGCCCAATAGGGCATCTCGCCCAGAATCCTATAAAGTCATGAACAGTGGGCCCGCAAAATTATTATCAAACATAACACTAAACCCCAAATCCACTATGACATAAGGACCTCAAAGTTAAGGGGCCTATGTTAGGCGCCCATATCGTGAAACTCCCGAAGCCCTAAATCCCTAAATCTCTAATTCCTAAACCCTACAGCACCCTAAACAATGGACCCAGAAGCCCTGAACCTTGAACTCTACATGGTATATAGTTTCCCCAAATTAGGGTACCCCAATATAGACCCCAAAATACTACAGTCCTTATTCTAGGGACCCCCAAAAAGGTACCTGTAATTTTGGGGAACCCTAAGCCCTAAACCCTGGACCCTGTATCCCCCTAATATATCCCTAACTAACCCCTATATAACCCTTATGAAGCCCCAAGAAGGTACACCTAACTTTCGGAAACCTCTACACATCCTCGACCGTGCGCCCTGTAGGGATGGAGGCCTGAATGCCAAGTAAAGATTACTTTCCAACCCAGAATATCTTGGGGTTCAGGGGTTTAAAGGGTTTAGCGTACCTACTATAATGGAGAATCAAATGGAAAAGAAATCGAAAATGACATGGAAACTGAGGATATATAGATTATTTCCAACCCAAAATACCGACATTGTGATAAAACCAAGTGAATGTGGGTGAGTCACGGTTCACTTTGCGGCTTACTAGGACTGTTAAGATGTGTTTGGACTGATCGACAAGTAGGGCTGCAGAATTTTTTTTAACGCATTCGGCGCAGACAGGAAGGCACCGAGGGGATTCAGAACCCGAAGACCTACCCAACACCCTAAACTCTATGGGCGCTAAACACAAAACCCTCTGGGCCCTAACGCCCAAACCCTAAACCCCAAACCAAGACTGCGAGGATAGAGGTTTAGCACTTAGTGTTTAGGATTTTGAGATTCCTCTGGGGTCAAGGGTTTAGGATTTAGGGTCAAGAATGTACTCAAGACGGTTATCAGGCTCCTTATCATGGCTCAAGGCATATTTTCCCAAACCCTAAACTCTGATGCAGAAGCCTGAACAATTACAATCTCATGCTGCCATTGTGCTTACGTAGCCATAGGGTAGCATAACCTATTATTCTAGCCGAAATCCCTGCATACAATCCTCATATAAACACGCCTTGTATTCCCAGATTCAGCTTATTTTCATCCGAGTTATTTAGGCCCCTACCCCTATATCTGAAGACCCAAGTCCGAGACCCCAACTGCTAAACCCTAAACCCTACATCTCAAAGCCTAAACTAAAACCTAAATCCTAAACCGTAAACCTTCTGGGCAGGAGCTGGAGGCTTGCAACGAAGAGATAGCAATGCTCGAGAAGCGCAAGCAGGCCGGAACTTTTGTTGGCGGCCAAGGATTATCCACGCATTTTTAGGGTTTAGGGTGTAAGGTTTAGGGTTTATGGCCCCAATTTTTAGGATTTAGGGTTATGGGCACAGGGATCCGGAGGGGCCTTTAGGGTTTAGGGCTTGGGTACTGCGATCATGCAAGGCTTGTACACAGATCACACCGAAACAACATAGGGTTTCCCAAAGGGTCCATGTAGCTATACGGTATATACCTGGGCCTTAAAGTAGGTATATGGGAATCTCTTTGGGCCCTAAGTATATACCATATAGCTACATGGACCCTTTGGGTTTAGGGCTACTCACAGGATCTTGGTACCCTCAACCCTCAGAGCTAGGTCCCGTTTCTGGTCATATGAGTTATAGTCTAAACTCCTTCAAGGGGGTTATACAGGGGATCATATAGGGGACTACTATAGGGCTTATTAAGGGGGATACTAGGAGTTCAGACTATAGCTCCTATGATCGCATAGCGTCAGAATCAAGGGGGTTTGGGTCGCCTCTTATGGCTCTTGTTAGAAGGGTAGGGTTGATCATCCCCATACTTCGAGCGCCGGGGGGGGGGGGAGGAGGGAGGGACCATAATCTAGGCCCAACAGGAGTGACGAGGGCAATGTAAGCCCTACACATCCATCCAGAGTTAGGTTTCCATGGCCCATGCTCTGGGGGAGTCCAAGAATTGGGATGCCCCCCCCCCTCAGGGTTTAGGGTTTAGGGCTATAAATACGCAACTGCGACCTCCAGAAATGGAAGCCGCAACCCCAAATTCTACACATCCTGACACATCCCCTATGAATCTCTATTAGCCCCCTAGAGACTCTGCACCACGCTTGTATTTACATCTGATACCCAGACCTCTGTGAATATCTAGAAAGTAGAACCGCCTGAGGGTTCCTAGAGAACACCCAACAGTAGTATAGGGTACAATATTGGGAGTTCTACTTTCTAGATCATGTTAGGGGTCTGGGTAAGCATAGCTGCGCAGGAGACAGCTGGCAAGATGTGCGAGCAGGAAGCTCAGACTAACAGAGACAGGGTCTCAACCCTAAGCCTGCAATAAACCTTAAACCCTGAATAAGTGCAAGACTAACCGTACAGGGAATATACAGGCATTACATAGGGATATGTAGAGATGCTTGCGAGTTGGGTGTTAGGGGATTCTATACTAATATGTAGAGATGTATCGGAAGTTAGGGATAGCTTTTAGCCCTTCCTCGACCGCACACGCGAACCCAAAAGAGACCTCGGAAAGATTTCTGACCCGTTTACAAATATGGGGGATTGCGCTGGTCCGTGGCAGGTCATATAGTGGTTGTATAGGTCAATATGTAGACAGACAGTCTAAACTCCAAGTATCTCCCTTAATAACACCAATAATACTCTCCTATACATAAACCCCGTTTAGACCCTAAACCCTACACCCTATATAATCCCCTATATACCTCATGCAGGCATGTGTAGGAAGAAGGTTCTCCATGAGACCTTGCACAACCCCGAGTCGCTCTGCAAGATGCTGCAAGGGGTCCCCAATATGAAGCTCTACATACGGTTTAGAGTTTAGGGATTAGGGTTTAGGGATTAGGGTTTATGGTTTAGAGATTAGGGCTTAGCTGCTGCCACTATTAGGTTTATGGAGGGACCCTTGACAGTGAACATAGGCGTCCCTCTTGTAGTTTAGTCTAGTCTGGACCGAGCATAATTCCTGAGGAGGAACCCAGGTCCATTAGTTATCTGGGAATTAATCACTGGCGCTCATGTAATCCTTCCATGACAGGCGAAAGCAAGCCTTTGGGAGGTGGGTGCCCACGCTTGAAAGACAGCTGACTACAAGTACTGTCAGGGACTGAATAATTGCCAACATCGCGGTCCTAGATTCCTTGAATGACTGTTGTACAAGACCCGTTATACCTTCTCTACAGCCCCTCAATGCCTATACAGCCCTGCATAACCCCCAGATTATTCCAAGCGCTTCCCATACAATCCCATATGTTCCCTATGTAACCCCTAGAACCAGCCCCAGATAAATGCTAAATTTCGCAGACTGAGGGTTACCGCAGAAGCTGAACGGCTGCAGCCTCAGTGTCATGGGGTTGAGGTTGAGGGTGTAGGGCAAACATGTAGGGTTAAAAGAGGCTAAATCAGGATTTTGTGGCGATTATAGGGTTTGGGTGGGCAGATTATCACGACCTCACCCGACCTTACCTCAATTAAACGGTAGTTAAGATGGAAAATTGGCTCCAGTGGGCTGAAGTTCGGTTTCTCAAATTCGTATAGAATGGCCGCGGTTGGGAGCCAGGAGACATCTTCAAGGTCTTTCTTCAGTATTGTGGTTTAGGGTGTTAGGGGTTTAGGGTTTAGGGTTTTGGGTGGGGCCCTGAGCCCTAAACCCTAAACCCAAACTAGGGTTTAGAGTTTGCGGCTTAGGGTTTTGGGGTTTAGGGCTAAGGGCATGCAGGGCTCATAATATAGGGTTAAGGGTTCAGATACCACTAAAAAAGTAGTTGGGCCCTACAACCCTGTTATTTGGGTCCTTGGACCCTTAGGGTATAGGTACGATTTACATAAGGCACCCGTGGGTTCTTAATGTAGAGAGCTGAGCAATTACTACCAATTGACGGTCCTTTTTACAAGTTTATGTAGGGATTAGGCATGATAGAGAATCGAACAGACAAGAAGATGGAAGATGAGATGCAAACTGGGGGTATCGGGGGCTATAGGGTTTAGGGTTTAGGGTAGGCATAATTACCAACCTCACGGCCAAAGGTTCCTTGTAGAATTATGGTATGGAGTACCTCAGATAGACCTCAAAGGATACTCCCAAGTTCTGAAGCACCTACAGTAGAGAGACTTCAATGAAGCATGTAAGCGTTCCTAGGGGCTATGTAAAGTTTCTGATTTATCTGGGCCTTGACGGTAGGTAGGAACCAATTGGCGCAGACAAAAGCCATTACTCTACATGGGTAGTTGTCAAGAATATGGTCCCTTTTTGGATCCCTATTATAATACGGCACCTAATATTTAGGGTACCCAAAAAGGGATCATAATTTTGACATCCACCCACATGCTCGAGGTGTCCAGGTGGGGCTTTTGGGCTCTTACGCTTCCTGTCTCAGGATTGCGGGACCTTCATTCGGAGCATGGCGGGCTGAGGGCTTGTGGCGCTCCATTTGGGCTGGAAATGCTACTCTATTCTTGGGGTGCTTAGGTGCCAACTTTGATAGAATCCTGACCTGATCATGGTTTGTGCGTGGCAGCGTTCTTTGTCGAACAACCATGCCGTTCGATATCATTATGTGCATGCGCGCCTAACGTGATGATTGCTTCTGATTTCCTTCTGCAATTGTCATTGTTGCATGATTGCCTGATAGCTGTTCTGATGATGCTTGTTTGTTCGTTCGTCGCTCACGTGAAGAAGGTGTCTGTGAGCCCGTTTCTGAAACCCTACCTCCGACGGGTCCAAACACATTTATGAAGCAGTTTCTCAGGGCTGAATGGCTGTTCCACTGATTGATTCTGATAGCTGGTGCATACTAAACGCTACCGGGGCCTTAATAACTACCAACATTGTGGTCCTAGGTTCCTTGCATATCCCACTTTCCATTTCATGTTCCATGGCCCTCTTCCTTTTTGCATTATTGGTAACTATTTCGCACCCTGCAGTTGGCTTTTGAACGTTTCAACAATAACCGACAGGGCGAAGTGGGTATGGGGCTCAGGGTTTAAGTTTCAGGGCTTGATGTCTGGGGAACTTGGTAGGTATACCTCGTACCACTGGAAAGTTACAATGTCTCCTGTTAGCCCCACCATCAACCTGACCTACTGACACTCCAAGTAGAAACTGAAGCTCAGGATACGGGCTGAGAAGCTCAACGCTGCATCAGGCAACCCTAAACCCTAAACCCTAAGCCCCAAACCCTAATTCCTAAACCCTAATTTGTTGGCTTAGCGGGGCTTGGCTCCGAGTTCAGGGCTGTTGGGGTTGTCTTCAGGGTTCTTCGTTTGGGTCTAGGGCTAAGGGTTCGGAGGGGTTTTCGCGAGCATAATCTCCTGTTCATGGTAATTAGGAGACTCAGACAGCAACAGAGGTAGCTAGGGTTATACCCTGCGTGTTCTAGAACAGTAGGGATGACTGCAATTAGCTTCAAGGATTTAAGGGGGCGCTAACTTTCAGAAATCAACAAACTGCCTCACTGCAGTCAAGAAGCGTCATCTTCAGGAGTTACGGGCTTCTGCTGGAGTCTGAGCCCCGCCTCCGACCTAGGTGCAAGCCCCCTAAGGAAGACCAGCAGCTTTCGGCTGCCCATAGAATTGTTCAGATCTATATAACTATAATGTACTATAATACATTGTGATATTCTATACCATAATATACAAAACATATTAGAATATCTCATAGTATAGTTTTAGCAGATTCTAATACACTATAAAATACTGTAGTCTAACCATAGTATACTATGATATACTGTAATCTACTATAATATGCTGGGGCTTTTGCGGTTGCGCTTTCACAGGGAGGCTGGAAGCTTCAGCTTCAGGGTGGCTCAGGCTGCTTACAGTTAGGTAGCCAGACCGGCCATTGGAGTTGACTGCGGTAAGAATAGTATAACATAGTAAATTATGTTACATATAGTATACTGTAGTATATTCAAATGTATTATAGTACATACTGTTCTAACTGGTCAAAGGTGCCTCTTCTGCGCTAGCAGGTACCTTAAGGCCATACTGTTCGGAAGAAATGCTCATCTCAATGCGCTCGTTGTCTGTAACCTGTGGCGCCTAGCTAGGAGGTTATATGACGCTGGTGCTCAAGAGTGGCACGCTCGCCAGGGCACTTGCGTGACTGGCTCCAGGAGTGGGTCTGGACAGTGCAGGGGCCTGGGAGATGGACGGGGCATCATGTCAGCTGTGACCTTAGCATGTGCAGGGCTCCGCCTCTTGATGCTCAACTCCATGGCAGATTGATGCCATCACCTGCTTGTCATGCCACTTCCAGGCCACCAGGGAGCTTGTTGAAGCTCGGGCAAGCACACGCGCAGTAGCTCTCTTGGCTACGGCTTCGTCGGCTACCTTCCATGACTGGGGGGACGATAGGTTCACTCAATGCTGTTGGCGAGGGTGCACTGAGCTGGGCACCCGGCAGCATGTGGCCTGGCGATGTAGGCTTCGACCCAGACATGCCAGAAACTTGGACATGCGCGGCCTTACTCCCAGCCAGAAGCGCATGGGGTGGGTCAGAAGCGATCACAAATCTCAAGACACCTGCATCTTGACCCGGTTGGGTGAGGTCCAAGATAGATAGTTCCCTGCCCTGCTTGGTCTCGGTCTGTTAAGCGCGCTGCAGGGCTCACGAGCTCATGCCTGTCATATTTGGGCCTATTGTGCTCTCAGCTAAGGTTTTTGATCCTCTCTCCTACGTGCCGTGCACGTTTCGGGCGCATGTCACTCCGAAGTTCAGTTCATCATCATGGCGTATATAACCCAAAGGGTCCAAGTACCCAATAATCATATATTCACCCCAAACCTGTACTAAAACTACTATTACCAAAATCCCAAGTACCTACTCTTTGGGTACTTGGACCTGTAGGGTAGCCCATGGTCCATGCTTGGTGGTGTACAGATGGGTTCAGGTATCCGGAAGCATCAAACACAAATCCTCAAACCCGACATCGCATAAACCCTGCTACTTAACCCTAAGCCCAACATCCTGCACACCCTAGATGTCAAATCCTTTTACCCTTTAACCCTAAAGATGTTTTAGCCGTAAGCCCTGAAGCACTGCTTATGAGCCTCGTACAGCCAGAGTATTATATGCCCCTAAGCCCTACTCAGGTAATGAAAGAGGAACATTCTCCCCTTGTAGCTTTTGACACCTTTCATATAGTGTATACTCCCTGAGCCTTTAGAGATATTCCAATGAATGAGGTCTTTGTCTTTGCCGCAAGCTTAAGAGGGAATATGGGAACGTCGTCCTCATGTAACTTCTACGGTTGTCCTGGTAGTCCCTGATCCACACATTCCCTTGCCAGACACCAGCAAGCGCAAACCGTAAAGTAAAGTTCCCACTTTCTCTTTCCTACAAACCAACCCTAAACCCTACACCCTAAAGCCTAAACCCGAAACTCTAATCCAGAAGCCGCAAGCTTGTCTGCAGGTGCCCTTCACCTGGCGCCCTCCTCTGCAGCTGCGCAGGTTGGCAGTGGGTTCTAGGGTTTAGGGTTTAGGGTCAGGGGCCAGAGTCCAGGGTTCAGGGTCCGGGAGTTCGGGGCAGCTCGGGGCAGTTTATAGAAATAAATCGTTTAGAGTTCTGATTACTAAACGACCCCCCCTAACAAATATACGATTCTAAATATTCCTGGGGTGCCCAATCAAATTTCGGAAAAATTGTTTGGGGGGTCCCAGGTCTAAACCCTAAACCTTGAAGGTGAAACCCTAAAGCCTGAACCTAGAACTCTAAATCCTGAACCCTGACCCCAAACCTTAACCCATAAACCTTAAACCTTAATTAAACCTTAAACCCTGAGCCCTAAACCCCAGACCATAAGAAAGGCAAGCCGCCTCGCGTCACAGGAGCTTGGGGAGATTAGACTATAAGCATATGTTTTCTACTTAATTAGGGTTTAGGGTTTAGGAGTTTAGGGGTTTAGGGTTTACTGGCTGGCTTCTCTGGCTGCTCTGGCTTTCTTCTCTTTGTCTTTTGTTTTTTTTCCCTGTTTGGGCGTTTCCAGACCCGAGCATGGAATTATTCCGTTCCTGCATTAATCCTTTCAGACCAAATTTCGCTCTACTCCATGCCCAATTATATCAGTCCGTTCAGGCCTGATTTCGCTCTAATGCGAACGCACTTACTAATCAGAACCCAACATTAGGGTTTCAGGTATTACGTAGGGTATTCGGGCCTGGGGTTCAGAGCTTAGGCATTGCGAGGTAAACCCTAAACCCTATAGATTGGGTACTGCCCCAACCCAGTAACAGTCTATATTAGGGGTCCTATTAAGGGCTATATACAACCATACTATAATTATTATCCAGCTGTTACTGAGGGGGGCAGTACCCAACCTAAACCCTATAAACATCTATACGCCCTAATTAGACCTTTCAATCTCTTCGAAATCTCATGAAATCAGTTGGGTGGATTCGGGTCCGCATTTTTGAGAAATCGCCATGTGGGTATGAAGGTTCAGAGTCAAGGGTTGAGGGTGTTGGGATCTTGGGGTTTTGAGCCTTACGACGCAAGGGTTTGGAGTTTAGAATTTGGGGTTTAGGGTTTGTGGTCAACGGTTGTTTCGAGTTCGACATTTATGGTTTGGTGCCAGGGCTTTTGGCATCAAACCCTCAATTCCGTTGTAAGCCTCCTATTGCATTTGTATCACCTGCCCCAAAAACGGCCTGACAGAAAAGTTTGACCAAAAATCCTGAATCTTAAGCCCTGAAGGATACAGACTGTTGACTGAAAGTGCAAACTGAATCGCGTAGAAGTGGAGAAAACACTGCGCCTGCCGTGTTTGTTTGAGTCGTCTTGAAGAGAAGCACTCTACATTAGTTGGGTTCTTGTCATAGTCTTGCCGCAACGAACAAAAATGCAGACATGTTTCGGCTTGGAACTCAGCAGCTGGGTTGAGAGTTAGTCACCTTCTCATGGCAATAACCCCTCCTACCCCGTCATACATATTTCCCCTTAGACATAGTGATGCTATATTGGTGGTCGGTGGGGATGTTCTTTTAAGGGGAGGTGCCTTCAGGAAATACCCACCGCAACCCCTTAAGCAAAGTAAGCCCTGAGCTTCTTTTCTCATTCAAAAAATATTTGCGCAATGTCTTCTTACAACTCCCGAGTTGACTTAGATCCGCTCACATCTTTGGAATTTTTGTTCTGCCACTTTTGCCCTACACCCTACACCCTGGACAATACTGTAGCAGCCTAATACGTTAGAAAAAGCTTACGCTTTCGGGATGGTGCGTGGATAATTATGTAGTCATGCAGATCCCCGTTTCCATTTCATATTCCATTGTCTTTTCCGTTGCGCTCTTTATTGGCATCTCCTATAGCCTGTGATAACTTTCACAGCCACAACCCAAAGCCTCAAGCATCAGTTCGTAGGCGTCAAAACTCCTTCCGTGGCTACAGCTGACATTGCAGTTGAGGGCTTGAGACTTAGGGTGCATGAAGGGTGGCAATTTATGAACACAGTAGTTGTCAAAATTGCCCTTATACCTCGAGAATCCGTAGCAGAGTGTCCACAGGTGTTATAAGTTTCGGGTCCTCGACGTAGCGCGCTTGCTTTGCGGTAGCCATGCGTCGAACCACATACCATGCAATCAGCGCGCGAACACTTACTGCGCCAAAGAAGCCTTTGACCCTACAGATACCCGGCGTAAAGCCAGATTGGTTGCCATGCCATTATAAAGCTAGATGTGAGCCTGCTCAGCGGTCGGAAGATTTCGTTGGAGGCGGATGTTGACAAGTCTGTGAAAGAGTTGAAGCGAGACGCGGAGGTTGCCTTCGCACTTGGCAAGGGACGACTCCTTACTTCCTCAGGTAGTATTCTTGACGAGGATACCCCCTTGAAACAAGCAAGGCTGCAAAGTGGGGATGCCCTGACCTTCCAGGTGAGCCCAGTTCACGTCAGCAGCAACCGCGATGCTTTTGCAGCAGCACTAGGCGACGCATCTGTCATCACGTTGGGCGAGGCTAAATCAGGCGGTGACAGTTCGGATGTGCAAAGGCAACTCAAGAATGTGCAACACATCCAAAGCACTCTTGATGCTTTTGCTGCCATCCTGGCTGATGGATCTGTGGTGACTTGGGGTTCCGCTATTCGCGGTGGCGACAGTAGTGCTGTGCGGGACAGACTTCAGAATGTCAAGCAGATTCAAAGCAATGATGGTGCCTTTGCAGCCATCTTGGCTGACGAATCTGTGGTTACCTGGGGTGAATCTCTCTCTGGTGGGGACAGTGCTGCCGTGCATGATTGCCTGAAAAATGTGCAACAGATCCAGCGCAACAATTGTGCTTTTGCTGCTATCCTCGCTGATGGATCTGTTGTGGCTTGGGGTCATTCTCGCATGGGTGGCGATAGCAGCGCTGTACAAGACCTGCTGAGAGATGTGCAGCAGATCCAGAGCACTAATTTTGCCTTTGCGGCCATCCTTGCCGATGGATCTGTTGTGACTTGGGGTGATGCTCGCAGCGGTGGTAATAGTTCTGCCGTGCAACATTTACTACGGAACGTGCAGCGGATACAGAGCACCTGTCATGCCTTTGCCGCCATGCTGTCTGATGGAACTGTCATCACTTGGGGTTCTGCTCATTCCGGTGGCAACAGTAGCGATGTGCAACACCGATTGACACATGTGCAAGACGTACAGCGTGCTGCATCTGCCTTTGCTGCCATCCTGGCTGATGGGTCTATTGTGACCTGGGGCTGTGATGGCTTCGGTGGCAACAGCAATGCCGTGCAAGATCAGCTAAAGACCGTGAAGAATGTCCAGAGCAATCATGGTGCCTTCGCTGCCATACTAGCCAACGGTTCTGTCGTCACTTGGGGTGATGCTGGCTATGGCGGCGATAGTAGTGCTGTGCAGGACAAACTGAAAGACGTGCAGCACATCCAGAGCACTTGTTTTGCTTTTGCTGCTATCCTCGGCGATAGATCGGTTGTCACGTGGGGTGATAGTCGTTTTGGAGGCAACAATGATCAACTACAGAATGTGCATAAGGTTCAAAGCAGTACCTGTGCCTTTGCTGCTATCCTTGCCGATGGAACTATTCGCAGTACTTGTGCCTTTGCTGCTAGCCGATGGAACTATTCGTCAAACGGCGCTGCGGACGCCGCGAGAAAACTTTTGAGAAAGAATTGCACAGGAATGCAGAGCTAGTCCGAGTCATCGCAGGCATCAGTTTGTAGCATTGCGCCCTGGCTATCATTAGCTTCAGGCCCTGCCCAGCCAAAGCTTACCATGTAGTACTGCAACTGATGCTTTCAAAGCCTCACAAGACTTCTATCGGGTCAGATTCGCAGTGTTTCTGTTAATAAGAGACATTGTGGTTGATAGTCTGTCAGGTAGGTGTTCCATCACGGGATTGCTGAGTGTACCCTAAACCCTAAGCATCCATGTGGCGAGACCCTAAGGTGGACCACAAGACCTGTTAGGTTGTCAAGCTGATGAAGCATGGTCCCCTGCGTGCTTAGAGAACCCGCGGGGACCCCTACACCCGCCCTGAACCCTAACCCCGGAATCCTAAACCCTAAACCGTAAACCCCTAATCAACCTCAGGCCCAAACTCCCGGCGTAGCTTCAAGAGCGGCATGGGGACTGTTCGAGGTGTCAAAAATCTTGAAAAATTGTTGTCACCTTTAGCCCTGAACACGAGACTTTTTTTGATCAGCATGTGGTTTAGGCTTTCAAATTCCTGTTTAGGGTTTAGGGTTTGCTTTGGTAGCCAGAAAAGGACTGTTGCCACAACAATTACTTCCAAGGCAGTGACTTTGCTTTTCAAAAGCCGTTGTTTTCAAGCAGTGGTTTTACTTCGGGTTGTTTGGCTACTCATGTGGGGTTCAGCCTCTAAGAATTCCCGGGTTGCCACATAAAACCCCTCGGAAGGAGTCCTTCTGAGGTGGTCAGGAATCTACCATACAGGGGCCTTCCTTCCGCATTCGGTATTGTCTACAAGGTTCCTGAAAATAATTTTTAATTTCTGTTACCNNAATCCTATAATTTCTACTGGGGTTCCAAATCCCTTAGAGTTATTTTTATGGGTGAATACCGCAGTGACCTCTTGTTTGCTCAGTGGGGATGCACCTGAAGCAGGTCCTCATACGAATTCGAATATTCACTGTCACAGTCATACGTTTGCTACTGCTAATGTTATAATTACTGAATCCAATTCTAAGGAGGGGGGGTTTGGGGATAATGAAAATTGTCCCCCTATTGTGGGATAGGTTGAGGGAACCTAATTGTGAAAGGTTTTGGAGGCTGGAAAGTAGTACCCAGCAGTCATAGTATTGTTACGCGTATTACTACGATCATTCCCCAAACCCTAAGCACTGATGGATCTTAGACCTTAAGCCCTAAACGCTGTCCCTCGGGCCAGAAAACATGAACCTGAGATGCCGACTCAGAAATCCCCAAACTCCCGCAACCAGAAGTTCTTAGGGGTTAAGGCTTAGGGCTTAAGGCTTAGGGTTAAGATTTGGGGCTGGCTAAGAGTGAAGGTTGAGGGCTTTAGGTTTCAGGTGCAGGGTTTAGCATCTTCTCATTGCTGATATCTGAACCAGCCAGAGTTTCAGTTTCTACTGTTGTGCTTGGGTCCCTAAGCCCTAAACCCAAAACCCCTAAACCCCTAAACCCTAAACCCTAAAACCCGAAAGCCTAGAGCCTAAAGACGCAATTCTGAGAGCCCGGAACCTGCCGGCGGTTCCTAGGAATTGGAAAAGGGGTTTGACTTGTTGGCAACGGGGATGGAATGGCGAAGAACCACCCAACCCTAAACTTTAAACTTAGGGATTTCAGGGTTTAGGGGTTTA
>CAJNIZ010006152.1:853-18118 GCA_905231905.1 Symbiodinium pilosum
TATATTGTGATGGAAATGAATAAAGAGGTCTGAACCACTTCAGGGTACTTCCACTTACCGGAGACCTGTTGCGAGGAGCCAGGGACATATGTCAGTGTGTGTCCTCAACCTAGGCCACTGGGAGAGGTCAAGGAAGCGCGCAACTCCTCAATGCTTCCATCGCCTCATAGATTGGGATGTAACATATGCAGAACATAAGAAGGACCCTACCTGTGGTAATCTGTTCCTGCATTTCATTTCCAATCTCAGCGCCCACATTCTTATCACGCAAGAGGCTGGCACAATAAGGCAGGGGGAACAGGAGGTGTTGCAGCAGTGCGGTTGGATGATAGCCACAAATCCTGCCGGCGATCTCCTGTGTGCCGCTCGCGTCAATCCTTGGCGCACATCCTATGCTAGGTTTTGTAGCCAGCGCGCGGTCTGTCAAGAGGTATAAGAAATCACCCCTCAGTTATGGCATCTTTGAAATCTGCTTCGGGGATGAACTCCTTAGAGAAGAGTGGGAAAGGGCAGGCGTGTTTCGCGACAAGGAAGCCCAATTGGAAATCCTTAAGGAAAGTAATCCTGCCAAGTCCAAGACACCCGATGCGGCATGCGTGTGGTGAGAGTGTGCAGTTTCCACCTCAATTATGAAAAGGCCAGAAAGACGCCTGCTGTGTGTGGCGAAATACTAAGCATTAATGCAGCTGACTGTTTCCATTACCAGGTGGATGTCCTGGGAGGAGATGCCAACCAAGCAGCATACAAGTTGGGTGGCCAAAACCAGAAGGCAAGCTCCCATGAGCAATCCCTCTCCCAGCAAGTTTTCAGAAGCTTTGGGGATGCTTTTCTGTCTTGCCAAGGCAAGGACCGCTGCATCAGCTAAGCTTAGGTTTACCTCAGGAAATACCGCCGAAAATCTAAGGTTCTTGGAGGAACATTTTGGTAAGCCCTGGAATGAGCGTGAAGAAAAGGATAGCTCGCAGGATCCTTGTGGGGAATGCATGGTTGCTTGCGTCTTTGAATGGGGCCATAATCAAACTATGCAGAAATGGTCAGAACACCCAGCAGCTGAGTATGAGTACAACATCAAGGTCAGTGAATTCCTGATGTATGCTGGAGTAGAAACACTCTTCCTTGGTTCCAATGGTGATGGCAGTCATACCATCCTGTATTTCACACTCCGCCAAAATGATATCATTGCGAAGGGCCGGAGGAAGTATACGCCTTTTCCTTCCAAGCAAAGGAAGCGTCAAAATCGCAAGGAAAGGCAAGAGGCTAACCGCAAGAAAGGCAAAGCTAAAGGCTTTCCGAAAGGCCAGGGCAGGGTCAGAGGAAAAGAAAAGTAGACCTACCCGTGAGCTTTGAACCCAATGTTCTTTTCACAAGGAGGTATGGGAATGCTGCCTTGTGCGTCTTTCACAAGATGGTAAGGGCTTCAGCACTTGCCAGCCTTAGTGAAGTCTTTCAAGTAGGTTGTCGCAGTTTCACACCAGAGAGCTAGATAGCCGACCAACGGGGCAGTTATGAACATGAAACTAAATTTGTGCCTGAGATAAGGTACAGTCCTGTTGATTGTCTATCAGTACCATGTACAGTTTTCCAGGGGGTCTGTACTCGAGTAGCGTGATAGAGTGGATCGTGGATGCAAACCAAAAGACGCCCGCTCGCCTGCCTATTGTACACTTTGAAAGGTAGAGAGGCTCGGGCCTATCTCGGGGGGGGGGGCGGCATATCTAGCGACGGCACATGCCTTATTACCAACAAACCAAGAACTGGTGTGTTGGTTTTACTCCTCCCACCCCCTACTTTTGCAGGCATCCAATTGTGGCACCAAGATTGGTTGGGAAGGGAGTGCCCCAGGTGTGATGTGATTCGCAGAAAAGTGGACAAAAGGGCATTGCCGTTTTTGAAAACGTCCTTCAACACTTTTGTCGGGAAAACAGTGGCCAGCGTCAATAGGTCTGAAAATCAAATTTTGCGTGAAGTTTGAGCACGCGTTGACCAATTTGCTTGCAATCGGCCATGCAGGCAGCTGTTCTGACTGATGTCTGCTGATTGCTATGAACGATTCGAAAAACCAAGCTTGGTTTGCCTGCTTCAGCTTCAGCAGTTTGCTGCGGAAACTCACAAAGCATTGACGGCTCAAGTTCCAGATCCCTTTTCATATGTTTGTTCAGCGTTTTGGTTTTCGGCGTCTACCACCAGGACCAAGTATGCCAATGACGTTGACAAGCGCAATGTGGGGTCTTGGATGATCTTGGTGTGGAAGGTTGGGTGCAAAAAACTGACGAGTCAGGTTATAACTGTAAACAAATCGGCAACCTAGTAAAGAGGTGGGCTTGGCGTGCGTTACAACAACAAAAGCCAGGACATCCAATTCCAATTGTGGCTTGCTGGCAGAAGCGGATCGTCCTGGGCACGCGGCCAGCGAACTATCCTGGCCTATCCTGGCCAAAAAGCCGACACCGAATCTTGAAAGAAAATGCGTGAGCTATGCAGAAGACGGTGGGTGATCCAATATTGGGGTTGTGTAGATTTGTCGGGTTTTTGGCTTGCCAGGATAAGGTTTGGCATAGAAGGCAAAGCTAAACTTCTGGAACGTCTGTTCACCAGTACTTGCAGCAGAACTTTCAATTAATCGGCAATCTTCGGTTTGAGCAATGTGCCTATGCTGGTGAGCTGGCTTGAGTGTTTTCAGCTTGGCGACAGTGACGACATTGCCGGACTCCGGACATTCCATTTTGCATCATTTTGCGTACGCCAATTTTCAAATTCTGCTTTGATGCCAAGGTGCTTGTGGATTGGGTCCAATGGCACCGTCCCTCAGCGTGCGAGCTACGTCCTTGGCTCTAACGGTCCCTATGCTCAAGTGTACTTCAAACCTCGTAAAGGTAAAGCTGGTGAACCTAAGGCTCCCAGAGCATGCAGATTAGCACATATCAGTTGAAAAATTGACGAGATGCACCAGGGTCATGCCAGCTGATTTCGTTCAACCACGAGACGATAAACCTAAATCGGGAGGCATTCCCAGTTGTTTCTTCCAAACATGTTCTTTGAGATTCCATGTCGTTAGTTAAAGGCAATTAAGGTGTAGTAAGGCTTTTTCGGGGAAATGGGATCCCAACGTACGCCCTACCAGTTCCTGTTAGAATTCGGGTTCCTTGGTGGGGTTTTGTTGACAAGGCCACATCATATAGTCCTTTGATCCCAACATCCTAAAGCCCTACTTCAGCTCAGCATCAGAAAGTTTCCAATTCTCTACTGGTGCTAAGTAGGGAAGAAGGGAATACAACCCCCATATATCCCTAGATAAGATATTCCCTTGTTCCCTACTAACCACTAGGTAGTTTAACGCGTTGATTGTGCTCAGGTAGTTGTCCTGGCGCGCGCCTCGTGATCCCAAGGGCTGGGAGTGCGCATAGGCAAGTAGCCCATATAATACATTGGAGAGCATGTTCAATGTGGGTATGTATGGGGGTTTCATGTGAGAGCGAAGGGAGTAGTAGGAAGCTTGTCAGGGATTCCCGAGAACCCCTACATAGCCGCCCAGGGATTCACGTCCAAGAGTTGGTCGTGAATGACGTGATCCCGGAGTACCGGAAACAAATTCACAGGATAGGTGGCCCCCCTGACTGCCCGAGTCCCTAAACTGAACCTCCAGAAGTGGCAGGATCTTCAGAAAAGGGACTCTGATGAGACCTCCCTCAAATGAGGTGGTCTAAAGCTGAGAAGGCCCTTTTTCACGTTTCTGCAACAGGAATTCTGGTAGATTTAGGGGTGTATTCTGTAGCCTCAACTTTTGGAGATTGCGCCATTCTTATGTAGCTCGATTTGCTGAGGCCTGTGCCGTTGCTGCCATGGACGGTGCTTTGCCACTTTGATCTTGATAAGAGCCAAGCAGGCTCCTGTTCAGGCTTTTGAATTGTTTACAGGGTTATATTGGGGTTATATTGGGGTTATATGGGGATAATGGAAAAGAAAATGGAAACTACTATATATAGGGGCTATATTGGGTTTAGGGTACCAGAGTTGCGTAGGCCCCCTGACAATGAAAGTCTAAATACTTTAGGGTTTGGGACCTCAGCCGTTCGGTGTTGGTTCGGGGCGTGCCAATCACAATAGCTATTTGCTTCTGTCTTCAGCATCACTCCGAAAGGTGTAGAATGCGCAAAGGTCTTACCATTCAGATCGCCATCTATGTAACACACGGTCAGCAGTCAGGGTAATTTCAGGACAATGGAACAGGAAAGCAGTCACAGTGTTCTAGCATGTAGTCAATATCCCAAGCCGCACTGCTTTGCCCAGGCTACCAGCATCTTTTGCCGCCCTTTCCGAGAATTTCAAGGCCCGCACCAAAGTGCTAGGTGCAGCGCCGGGGGTGTGGTGGTTAGTGGTTTAAGGTACGTCGTGTTTTGAGCTTGGGGCACAGGATAAGTCGGTAATCTAGTACACAGGATCTTTGAATAAGACCAGGCTCTGCAGCTTCCTGACTCGGTGAACGAACTCGCATCATTCTTTCAAGTAAGATAAGGCACGCATGTCCTGTCACTCCACATGGGCTTTGGATGGTACAACCAAGCACTTCGTGACATGCTTCTGGCAGTTACATGATCGCGCAGCGTAACCACGAAGGTTGGAATGGCTAAGCTGGGCTTGCTGAACTTCTCACAGCCACCAGCCTGAATCTTGAGGTTTCCACAAATTCGGGGTAGATTCGTTGGTGTTTCCTACATGGAAAGCAGCAATTGGGATGTGGTCCAGGTGGCCCTGCACCCTCCACCCACACGCTGAAAGGTTTAGGGTGTTAGGGTTCAGGGCTTAGGCTAAACCCTTTGCCCGGAATCTTAGACAGGTTGGTGGTATGTTGAGTTGGGGTTTCAGTCCTACACGAGAATAGAAGGAATAGATAAAGAGACGCGCACCCGACCTGGACCGTGCAAGGAGCATTGCCTGCTCGCTGGCCTTGCCACTGTGGGGGTCACTTTTGCAACTGACGTGCGGGCGCAATCTTCTGGCTAGTGGCCGCTTGCCTTTGCTATGATTTCTGTTGTACACCCTTTCGTAGGCATTTTGTGTAAGAGTCTACCCCATTTTCGGATATGCTGGACCATCATTGGCGGAAACGAATCCACATGTTGGCACATAAGCAGGTCGATTCAAAAATTGCCATGTTGATTTGAACCCAGAAGCCCCTGGCTTCAAGAAGGAGCCTGATACACGCATACAGGGCTTCTACAGTCCTTGTACAATCCCTACAATGTCCCTACTCTTAAGAACAATCTGCGCCCTAAAACCAAACCCCAAACCCCTAAAATCCTAGACCAGTGCACTTGTTTTGCCAAGGCTGCCTGTTGTGGGGTACAGCTACGTTGCTCCTGGCCATGAGCACCTTGTAGCAGACTGGCCATGGTTCAAAACAGGGCTTGGGATTTGGTCCTATCCGCTCCCTCTTGACAAGAAAGCTACTTCTCTCCAATACATTGCCGCGATTCCGTCCAATCTCTGAAATGTCCAGTACGCCTTGTTACGCCTAGTTCAGGAGCACCTTCGGTCTAGCATCCCGATGACCATGAATTCTTCCCGGAAAGTGCTTCATGTTTCAGATGGAGCCCTGTCTCTTTCGTGTTTTATGCATGTCAATTCCCTTTGTAGTTAATAAATACTCCAGGAAGGAGACGTTTCAGTTTAAGACTGAGTTGTTTTCTGGGCTTCAGACTCAGCACAATAAAGAAATGTCAGATGTCGTCTTGTTGACTTTTTTTCCGGGCAAGAGGTGGGCAGTTAAACGGATGGCTGGTTTCATTGCTTGAGCACCTTGAAATGAGGCTCCAGCTTTTGGACACACTTCGCTCTGAGATTGGTGGTTGGCAGTTCGCTTGCTGCCATTTGTCTGCAGTTAAGGACTGTTCGAGTAAACATATTGTTTTAATCGATTTCCGCGATCTGATTGGATTTGTAGGTGTCACGTAGCACAGTAGCAGCATGTTTCACATGTGCATGAACATACACGCAACATGGGCTCAAGCTGTCGAGAAAAGTGCACTTTGGAAAGCCTAAGTTCCGCCTTAAACTCCTTTCATGGTAGCGGAGCTGTCGGTTTGAATGAGCAGCTCGAGGAACTTTGCCTATACCCCGGGCTCAAGGAAACTGGGTTTGTGGTTGTGCTGTTGAGGCCAAAGAGCGTTGGGCATGCCGGACCTGGTTGCTTCGCTGGTCAGGCTTGCAAAGGATTTGGGGCCTGTTGGGCCGATTCCTGCAGTCTGTGTTCCAGACCCGTGACTTTCGTCGAAGAGTGCTTGATCCTTTGCGATGAGCGGTGCAGCGAATCCGACAAATGGTCCGCAAGCGACTGCAGAGCAAGTGATGCAGGAGTTTGCGGCGATGAGGCGCGAACTCATGAGGCACCGAGACGAGAACCAGTGCCTGAAGAGCGAGCAAGCTGCAGCTTTAGAACAGGTGCGGCAAGAAAGCACCGCCCCAGTTGCAGAGATTCAGGCGCAGATACAGCAAGTTGTTCAGTAGGCGGCGGCCCAGATGAGCCAGATGCCACAGGTTTTGGCGGAGGCTGCTGAGACGAACAAGGAGCTCGTGGAGGCCATGGCAAAGAAAGGAAGCACGACCGACAAGCTGAATTTTAGGTGGACACCAAAGGTTCGGGAAAGCCAACGACTTTTTCAGGTGAGCAGGAGCAATTCCTGCCGTGGTGGCATCGAATGTCGGACGTGCGCTCCATCCACCAAGATCAGGCAGAAGTTCTTGAGCTTGAAATGATGTCTGCAGCCGCCAGCTCGGCGGAGCGCTGGTTGGTCTGAATCTCATGATGCATGGTTTCCATCTGTTGGATGCAGTGCAACACCTCCCCGGTTGCAGCCAGCTTTTTCAATGCTTCGTATGTTGCATAAACGTAGCAAAGGTAAAGGAGGAACCGGTGAGTGTAAACCTGTGGTACGATCTTGCTATGAACGCGGCTCCTTTGAAGAACACATCCAGAGTGTTCCCTCGGGAGGTCATAGCATGGGCATTAATGGCTATATTGATGAGGCCGACGTCCCGAGGACTCATGTCAATGGCATTCCTATGGATGCCGTGGCTACTCTGAAGAGGCCGAAGCCCCCTGACACGCCGAACGCCGTCGACGTCAGAACGGACCCCGACTTTTGTCACACTTGATTTGTGCTTGGCGCAGTCAAGGAATCGCGCGCTCCAGCATTTTTGTGACAACAACGGTTGGTCAGATGTGATGATTCTTGATTTTTACGGGCGTCAGGGCACTTACGTTCAGAATGACCCAATCAAGACTATGCTCAATCTCATCAACTATGCGCGAGACCAGATCGATACGTGGGGCAAGGGAGGAAAGCAAAGCGGTGCCAGTGACGACTTGGCCAACCGACGGATCCATATCATTTATGACCTTCGCCGAGCTTACAAGATCGATTGGAGACGACGTGATTTTGGAGCTCGTTGAGGCCATTGAAAAGCTGCATGAGTCCAGCCATCACATTTGCTGCGTACATGTGAATGAGGAGGCTACGTCCAACGAAAACGTTTCGACTGGGTCCAAGCTATTTACATGGATTTCGGACACTGGTGTTCTGGCCTTTCGGGCCAGTGGACTCACAGGGGTACTGAGAGTCATGTGGCACGGCAAGTGTGCGTCTGAGGAGTCTGAGGCGCCAAAAGCCTACGCCTCTGGACCTCTGGATGATCCGCTCAGCCACCCCGTTTTGCTCATGCTGCTAGACCCTGCCAGTGTTGCCAACATTACCGAGTTATGTCTCGGTTGGGCGCGTAATGCCGGCGACACGGTCTGGGATGTTGAGTTGAGCTCACTTTTGATCGTGTCATGTCCGTTGAGGAGGACGTCGTCAGGGCCAAGGCTGCGATGGGGAAGGGAAGGGTTCGAAAGTTTCGACACGAAGAATCCTCACTTCCGCTGCGCCAACGCCGACTACCGTAACTCAGGCATATTGGATTGCCGGGGAAGATGCCAGCAAGCACAATATACTTTGTGCAAAATGAAACCACAAGCGCAGGGCCTTGGGTCTCCCAGCCCTGAAATCTGAAAAGTGTGCTAATTCGGAGAACACACCTGATCTGGGGTACACTGAGCAAACCAGTGCGCAGTGTATCAATTGCTGCGCGTTGTACCAGGGTCTACACTACCTTGGTCACACTACCAGCACGGGCAACCCTGATGAGAATACGATCTATGAGCTGTTGGCAAAGCAACAGAAGGGCCTCATTGGTACCCTCCTAGCCCTGATGGATCAAGGTATATTCACCTCTTCCCTTGATGGCCGCTTTGTGTCTCCTGACTTGGATTTCCTTGAATGGATGATCACCGTCTACTCTGCGGTAAAGGGGACAAGAACGAAAAAGATCTTTCAAGTTGGGATTTTGTGAGATGTCCGCCAGCAGTTGCAGTGCAGAAGTTCACTGGTAAGAGAGGATCGTCATTATCGGTCGTGATGGGCATCAATGAACATGACCTGAACTTTATCGTTGGGCGTGACCTCGGCAAGGCTGTCTACAGTGAGTGGCTGAAATATGTGATGTCCGAGGAAGAGTGGAGTCGGATGTTTGGCAACTCTCAGATTGTCAACGCTGAGAGGGCTGGGATGCAGTTGAGGTATGCCTTGCCGTTCTCTACTTCGCTACACTGTGCCCAAGTGAATTCCGGTTTTGGGGTGATCCTTGTGAGAACTACGCTGGTTTGGAATATTCTTTGAGGTCCTTTGCGGTCTCAACTGGACATCTCCTTACCAGCAGCTCACAACGGAGCGCTCGTGGTGCCACCATGTCCAAGGAGGTGACGCGAATGAGCTTGGCTTTTGCTTCGGTCTTGGGTCTCCCAGCCGTTGTCATTACCATGGAAGAATACTACGCAGTCATCAAACGTGTGAGGCAGGGGCCACCCGAGGCGATGGATCCTGTCAAGATCGAGCCTGAGGATGATGTCACCGACATATATGCCAAACCTGGCGTCGCACAGGTGAATGCTTCTGATGGCGCCGAGGCGGCGGGAATTGATGCTCCCGCCTCACCTCCTGCCGCTGATGAAGGGCAAGCGGCTCCCGTTGAGGAAGGCTCCGAGTACGCCCGTTTCCACCAAGAAGCGAAGAATCGGCAAGGCGTTGAAGGAGTTAATGATGGAGTGTTTGCCGCGCCTGCTGGGTAGGGCGCCCCGACATGAAGTGCCCTAGGGAGGCAGAGAGCGAGGCCTTATACGCGGCCTTCATACACTTGGATGCCGGAGAAGCGCCGCCTGTTGATGCCCAACCGGCAGATGATGCTGCTACTGAAGAACATGCTGTTGGTGACAAAATGGATATTGATGCTGCTGGGAGCGCTGCCGCGGCTATGGGCACTCAACCTGATGCCACTGACGCTGAGGTGGCCACCGACGTGGAGATGGAGGGCAATGCCAATAATGCAGCGCAAGATGAGCCGCCCACCGTATTTCCCGGAGTGGTCCACAATCAAAGCAACGTCCCGCCCAGAAGACTACACCTACTAAAACCACTGATGGTCGAGCTGCAAGCACCAAGCCTGCAACTTTTGGACAGGATGATGATGATGATGATGATGTCTCTCCTCTGGGCAAGTCCCGGGAGTCGAAGTCTAACAAAATTTCGAATGTGCAACAACTCAAGAATCAGGTTTCTTCGTTTCTCGATTATGCTACGCCCAGACCCTTCAATGATGCTCACTTCATCACCTCCGAGGGCGGTGTCGATTGGGTGCGTGGAAGACCTCCGTTGTCTGGGAAAGCCCGCGACCTCAGAGTGATTGAATCGCTCGCGTCAAAGTTGCAAAGGGAAGAGGACCAGTCTCGAAATGACTTCGACTACGGAGGGACCTCTCAGTACCTCGCGGAAACGGAGAAGCCTTATCTTGTCGCATCACGCCGGCAGTATCTGTTTCCTGGATGCAGCGTACCCCACAGATTGGGATTTTACGGCCACCGTGATTGCGAATTTTAACCTGATGAAATTTACCATGCGGGGAGGAGGCTCTCAATTTGGTTGAGCCGCGACTTGCTGAGAGGGTCTTATCAGACGAGAATTGACGGAGGGGGCTGGGTCCGCATCGATGATCTGTCCAAGAAGACACATTTTGGCAGGATGTCCACTGCGAGCTGATCAAGCCGGGGTATAATCAGCGCAATCAATATGGTCAGAGGAGTTGTTATGACCAGCGCGCAATGGCTGATTCTCAACCTCCCGATCTTGGTGAGATCATGTGCAACAGAACTTGGGCTGTGGCCCTCATCATCGACAATGAGCTCTGGAATTGGGGGCGGAACAATAAGAGGATGGACTTCACCGGTGCGCGAGTCAGAATTGACCTTGGGGAGGCAGGTTTTGCTGACCTCAAGGAAATGTTCGTCAAAGCCGCGGCTGTGAAGATGGTGGATGAGGCCAAAGGGAACCCTTACATGGGCTGGGCTAGACCCCTCGCTGTAAGGTGTGTCTCAGGCCACTCGAATGGAGCTGAGCTCACCACCATCTCCATCACCGACAAGATCAAAGAAGCTATTGGAGGAGCGTGGCGCGTGACAAGTCGCTACAATCTCTTCTGAATAGCCAAACAAGGCATCTGCCTGGGGGCCGCGACGACGCAGACTTGACGTATACTTTTCCACCATAGGATTCTCGTTACCGCTCAAATTTCACAAACAAGTTCTCCGATGATGGAGAAAAGGGGATGGCTATCTATGTGCCTATTGGTATCCTCGCGGCGCAAGATTGGCCACGAATGGTGTGATCCTTTATCGTGATAAGGTCCCCTTTACCGCCATCCATGCGATCTTTGAACTCTCTCTATCCCGAGGCATGGGCCCAAGATTGCAGTCACCATCACTAGTTCACTAGTTGATGAATATGTTTGTGATTCGTCGGGGGGCGAGATCTTCGTGAAGGCGACCGAGCGCTACGTCGGGAAGGTAGCGGAGATGTTCAGATCTGACATCAATATCCCCTTCACGTACCGCAACAATGTTGCATTGACCCTGCAAAGAGTCCGGGGTGGCATACCCACCGATGACCAAGCGAAGGAGCTCGTAAATCACATTACTGGAGCTATCGTACATTCTGGCCATGACTGCGAGGGCAATGGTCGATGGTGCCCATGGTGCCTTAGCATTGTGCCCGCTTCCCTCATAAGATGCTTGCGCTGCAATGCAATTATGATATCATGGCTTAGAGTAGTCTGGGTACGCCCCGCACTCTTGACTCCGAAATTGTCATCGATGTCGCTGACGACAAGCTGGAAGAGATCAACGTCAGGGATGAACCTGATGTAGAAGAGCCCGATGATGACACGGCCTTCTCATTTGGGGATCCAAATGACGCTGATGTTGATGATGTTCTTGCTGATGACAACATTGCGGAGACGGAGGAGGGCTTCGACGGATACGGTGAGAAGGAGGATTACGCAGAAGAGTATTTGACCATCTCCAACAGCGTGGCCAAGGAACCTCCTGCCATTTGTCTGAACACTGAGGAGATTGGCAAGACCTTCGACGAGCTCTTCGGTTACATCATTTCCAGCGCCGAGATATCCTTGATGAGTATCTCTCACTCAGCTTCACAGAAATGCAAGACAAAGCGAATGATTACTTCATCCCATTCACCAGAAGGCAGTTCTTCTGCCCTGGTCGCATCGATGAAGTCACCAAGCTTCCTCGTGCCCCCACGAAAGATGAGTACGTTGCTTGGGCGACTGGTGAAGGGAGAGGGGAGTACCAAGAAGCCCGCAATGAGATGATGTGGGAGAAACATTACACCACCTCCAATTCGTCGCTTTTGTTTTGCGATAACATCCCAATTTGCTATGACGTGATCAAGATCCACGAGCTGTTATGGAATATCTTCCTTTGGGCATCCACCAGGATGAATGTCAATGAATTCATCACCCCTTTCACTGCCGTGAACAATGAAGGTTATCGCAACCTTCGTCCGAATCAAGGTGAGGGACAACGAAGCCTTATTAGCTCCCGGGTCAGATTGCTCTTGTCCAATGCGCTTGGTGTCAAGAAATACCGCTACGTCAGCTATAGGAATCTTCCCAGCGAGAGAATGGTGGTCGGTGTCTATCACATTTGCTTGGATGTATGAGGGTCAACAAAAACGTGATCGACTTTATCCTGAACTGATGTATCTGGCAATGCAAATGGGATTGCAACTTGGGGCCGAATATCAGAAGCGATACAACAAGGTCGTGGTCGCAATCATCAATGGATCACTCACGGACAAGAAGAACCAGAAAGACGTCGAGAGGTGGCAGAGTACCGCTAGAACATCCGCTTTCCGCCAAGGAGTTCTTACAATCACGGATCGAGCCAAGGCGGGAGTTTCATATGCGGCGGACTTCCCCATCGATGTCAATGAGATGGACTAAGCATTCGCTTGCACCCCGATCGCCATTTTGGCGCGTTACGGGGAGACGGCATTTTGGGATATTCCCGATGCCACATGCTCTATTTTGCATATTGGGCTTTCCGTGTGCCGTCTGAGCACGTATGCTTATGTCCCACCATGGAATGAATGGTTTCTTTTGACCTTTGGGCTAGTTCGGGTCTTGATTCCATATGTACATTTCAAAAGCTCTGAGCTGATTGCACTCTGTGTGTTTGGTGTAAAAGATGTGTGCTCCTGCTTTCGTCTCACTTGACAAGTCACAACTCGACGTGGGGGGTGTGTATTCGTATGGATTCTACCTAACCCACTGTTGTGCAAGCGCAGTAGCAATCGTGTATGTGCGGAATGTGATTTGGCTCAAGCCCCCTAATGGCCTGGAAGACTTAGGGAGGTAATACCTCTTGCCATTGATTACGGCAACAAGCTGAGCTGAGCTTTGGACCATACAACTTTGACGACAAAAAGAGCGTGAAGCTGGTTTGCTGGCTGTCAGTCGACCTTTTACAAGAATCAGAGCGGCTTGCTCATGATCAGGGCAAAGTCGCCAACCCAGATTCATGCACTGTTTTTCAGCGTGATAGAATTTTTTTAATGTAGTTCGAAGGCCCGAAAAGAACCGATCCCAGCACTTTTGTTGCAGCGCTCTGTCCTTGAGAAGGTCGTGAGTCCTACTGGGCAAGCCATGATTTGCGAGCTCGTCCCGGAGTCGGGGCGTGGGAGAGCGTTTGGTTGCCTGCAGGCGACAGGTGCGATGTTGACACTGGGCTGAGAAGAGATGTCGTTCTCCCAAATTGAGGTCTGATCACAGACGATCGCAGTAATGGATTCTAGAAGTGCAGGATCACCAGTTCCTTCCTCACCGGTGGGAAGCTTATTTACGCAGATAATATCTCAGCACCCATGGTGACGGACATGCAATGTGGAGCTACTGCTTTGGGGCTGGCTTGTTGGTCCTTGTCGAGAAGTCACCGCAGTCGTGCAGAGTTTCCAGTTCCATTGCGCAGCTTGACCACCTCACACCTGCACCAATCCTAAACCCGTTTTGTAGTGCAGACACTAGAAACATCCTGCCTTTGCTCGGGTTCCCCTTGCAGTTTCCCGGCTCTGGCTCACAAAAGGCAACAAGTTTGACCAAGAGGCGGCTTAGAAGGGGTGGTGTGCAGAAATCAGGCTGTTCTTTCCAATGGGACGCCCAAATTGGCAGCAGGGCGAAGGTTTTACCCTGCCGCTTCTTATCATTTCCCTGAGTTGCCCTGAGCTGCCAAGGGGGGCTTGTGTCACTTTCGTCATGACCTCGTGGGCGAGAGGTTTTATTATGGGAGTCGCGGGCTGGCGCCTCTCGGCTGCCATGGGCAGTTCGTTGGCGCTTAGATTTTTCAAGCCTAATTTTGGTGTGTTACAAGTGAGAGTCTGCCCCACGAGGGTCCTGGCACTTCACGCATAGCGCGTGCGACCGTCACTCTATGTTCACGGTTCCAGCAGGTTTCCAGCAGGTTTCTTTTCGTTATGTTGGCTGTCTAGAAAAACACATGTTGACCCCAGAGCAGCGGAATCAAATCGACAAGCCGTAGATTCAAGGCCACAGGCCGCAACCCAGGCATTATCAGTGCCTGTGTTGCGATGCTGTCCATTGGCATGGCCGCAGCAGTGCGCGGCTCCTTTGAATTCTGTGGACAAGCCCTACGGTAGCCGTTTCTGGGTTTCTACGTTTTCAGTGGGACCTTCCTACTCGTATGTGTACGCAGTGCTTGCACTACGAGATTCTGTACGATGGAAGTAGAGCAAGTAGGTCAGATTCGGTTGCCATGTCTTTGAGCATAGCACATGTTTGTAGGTATTGTCGTTTTTGCATTTGCATAGATTCTGGCATAGATGTTCTTGCACTTTCGCCACTGTCCTGTGCCGTTTCCGTGGGCGAATCCCGTTCATACTTTGGCCACCTGCCTCGGACTGCTTTTGAAGCACTCTTGGACTGCTTGCCGCCATTGGCCAGCTTCAGCGAAGTCGGCTGTTGTAGCAGCAAAGCAGAGCTGCACTGAATTTCAAAGACATGCATCAAAGAAGAGGCCCGCGGCATGCCACTCCCGAATGCTACCGTTGTAGGCAAGCATTTTGAGAACTTTTTGCAGAACGTCTGTGGCCCCAGCCACAACAGGATTGTGTTGCAGAATTCAAGTTGCCATATTTGCCATGCATCCTGAGAACACATGCGTTTGTGAGCCCGCGCAAATTGTTGGCTGCAGAAACTAAGCAGGTCTTGCTGTTCCACCTTCGATAGGTGCGCCTTCACCAGGAAGGCACGGGCTAAATCGTCCAACGCTCTTGTGCTAAAGAGTGTGGAGCAGTCTCAGGGGGTGGTTTCGATTTCAATGTAGCCTACCAGACGGTATATGACGGTATGTAGAGATATGCAACAGAAGGTTTCACGCTGAGTGATGAGCATATTGAAGGTCCTAAGGTCAATGAGGAGTCATTGCGGTGAAATGCTCTTTGACAGCATGTTGTAAATGCTACTGACGCCTTACAGTCTTCGAAATGTGGCATCCCGCTCGTGCGAGGGTCATGAGAACTGTGCTCCCCAGTAGGATGACTAGAATGTGCAGCAGTTTCTAGAGAAGCAACAGTTCGAATTAGACATCCCTCACTTGTGGTATCGATGGCCGACAAAAATCTCAACCACAAAAATCCACCCCATGACGTAGAAGTCGTCTAATAGCCCAGGAACTGCCTCCAGGTTTTGCGCTTCAAACTTATGCGGAATACCTTCCAAAGCAAGTCTGGCCAGCATGCGGTTTCCCAAAACTGCAACCGTGTTTTGGAACTCCCTGAAACAGGATCATGGTTCTTTGTGGTAGGTACATCTGGGGACGGCTCATTTTCAGAAATGCACTCCCACCCTCAAGCTTGCAGCTCGAGTCTGCAAGTTTGTCCCGGATGAGAATATGCTTGTAGTTCGCGCTAGGCTCAATGGGCCCTCTCTTCACCAGAGAGAGATAGACCCTAAGCCCCCATCCGGGGACGGCTATGCCTTCAGATGATGGAGGGTGTCCCGTTTAGGTGGCTTCCCGTAAGATTTCAACGTAGCTTTCGTCGACTTCATAACGCCCATCGGGAAGGAGACTCTCCTGGTGCGAGTCGCAGGCAGCGTTGCCATAAATGAATTGAAGGCTGAATCAACACAATTCCTCAGCTTGTCGGCAAATCGTCATGCAGCTTTTTTCCCATCAGCCGTGGTTCGCTCAGTAGGGATGAAGCAGCCTGTTCCTTTGGATGCAACCTTCTATGCTCCTGAAATTTGTTAAATCCGCGTCCATGTGCATCCCAGCCAAGCGGGAATTCTCACTCTTTCATGAATGTTTGTACAATGCACGCAGTGATGTGTTAGTAAACGACATGGAACCCACAACCCACCAGTAGATGTGTGCACATCCACAGGACATGATTTTAAAAGGCTGCATTCCCAGCCCCCTCAGACTATGAGTCTTTTTTCAGATACGGGGTTTAGTATGATTCTTACTATAAAGGATCCCAATGCGATCCAAGTAACTCACGTTTGTTTTGCTCTGGTCCTGATAGCAAAGCCTTTGAGATGGTGAAGTCTACAATGGCAAAGCAGGTCTAACGGCAGAGTTGGCTCCCCATTGCAGAAATACATGCAGGAAAGTTCTACTCTTTCTTACGCAGGTCCGCCAGCATCCTAAACACCATGCCTATACCCAAAGTCCTGAGCCCTGAGCCAGGTACGTGTGGCAAAGCTGGTTCTCCGAAAGCCTTCCTTTATGTTGCTCATTTCGCAAAGCAACTGACTGAGAGGAATTTCAGCCATAGATCCTTGAAAATACGGGGCTCTAAGGGGGATAAATGAGTACACAGACCGAAAAGGGAGTAGTACTATCTGATTTTTGACGTGAACCAAGGCGGCGCTACTTGCTGCTATGACCCTTTATGCCATCAGATTTGAGTTGTCGGCTTTGTCATTTTGGACAAGCCCGAAACAGGTTTAACCGGGCTTGGGCGCTTTTCGGTTCAATCTCTTTGCAAGGGCCGGGCTCCGTGTGCACAGGAGACCTGTTTGCGACTGAAGCTATGGGCCACAAAGACTTGCAGGGCTGCAGTGCTGCCAATGCTCAGGGTTGGTGTGCTGGTTGCTAGTTCGTCCTATCATGAAGACAATGACCTTCCACCATGGATTGCGATTGAAGGTGCCCTGGCCGGGCCTCGGAATTCTCAAAGTAGTTACCAATTCCTGTTCCATTTTTAGTGGAAACGAACGTGGAAACTATCGTGATAGTAGTTTGCATTTCGTTTTCCGTTACCCTGGCTGGCCAGGCGTCACAGCTGGAATCCCTTGGAATGCCTTTGCCTTTCTGCCCCTCTACTTCCAGCTGGCCGGCTTTTCAGATCTCCATGCTGGCCAGATTGTGTCAATCGGAGGACGGCCTCGAGGGTTCAGGGTTGAGGGTCTAGTATGGTCCTGCTTCTGCTTTCGGGCAGGAACTTGTGCCAATACACTGGGATTGGAGGATGGGAGCCAGCTCTTCTTCCAAGACTTCAGGTCATCTGCTCATGCTGTGTGCTGCTCCTGTTTGGGAAGTCGTTGATTTCTTGGCGCGCCTTGCAGAACACGTTGAGGTTGCCAGTTTGCAGTTGAGGGCACGCACATGTTCCCAGAAAGTAGGCTTTCTGTGATGTTAAGCAGCCTGAGATCCACCTCCACCCTCCTTACTTTCAACACACACACACAGACACACAGACACACAGACACACAGACACACAGACACACAGACACACAGACACACAGACACACAGACACACAGACACACAGACACACAGACACACAGCCACACAGACACACAGA
>CAJNIZ010006153.1:0-18117 GCA_905231905.1 Symbiodinium pilosum
AGCTCTCGATCTCGAAGGTCCTCCATCGTCTGGTCCTCTCGCAGCCGAAGGTCCACCTCCTCGCGAAGTCGTCGATCAACCTCTTCCCGGCGATCAAGCTCCTCTCGAAGGTCGACTTCCTCTCGATCACGAAGGTCCACTTCCTCGCGAAGGTCAACCTCACGAAGGGTAGTTTTCACCAAAACCACAACAGCGCGCCCTACCACCACGAAGCCGACCCCGGCCCCTACTACCACCACGCGGACCCCGGCCCCGACTACCACCAAGCGGAAGCACCCAACGGATGACGATGATGGTGGCAGCCGTCGCCGCATCTTCAAGGGCGATGACGACGATGGCAACAGCCGCCGCCGAATCTTCAAGGGCGATGATGACGATGGCAGCAGCCGCCGCCGAATCTTCAAGGGCGATGATGACGATGGCAGCAGCCGCCGCCGAATCTTCCCAAAGGATGACGACACAAGGGGTGTGGGCTAGGTATCAGCTGTGGTTCATCAGATTTCAGCTTTGCTTCCTCTAGCTTGCGCGAGAATGATCCAGATTTCTTTACGAAGCGTATATTGGGAGTTTGTACCAGTATTTGGCGGTGTTCTTGAAGCTCGTGAGGCAGGTAGTACTTGTTTGCAGCTGGATTTTCATTCTCAGGGTCGGCTGTTAATGTTTCGGTCTGTGAAAGTTGTACCAATTTTTCCGGGGCATTTATCACTAAACCCAAAACTCTAAACCCCAAACCCTGAGCATTTGTTATGAAGAATTACGGCATCCCAATAGATTCCTACCTATCCCAGGGTCACTAGGCGCCCCCCTTTTGAGAAAATCAACGCCTTCCGCCTCAAGGGCCTCGAAATCCAGTAATTGGTCCAGGGAAGCCCTTGTTGCACTTCCAGGTCCATGAGATCACGGTGTACGTGGGCCCACTCAAGGTGGGAGCTGAGCATCAAGGGAGGCAAATGGCCGGGAAGCCGAGCCTTCTCTGAGGGTTTTAAATATTCTTGACGTAGGCATTCTCTTCTTTATGTGCACTGTGGGCGCCATTTGGTGCCTTGCAGGCGAAACACAGCATCCACATACCATGCTCGCCAGCGTGCCCCTGCAAGGGCGCCCGTGCAGAGGGTGTGGCGGAGGAAAAGGCGTAAGAAGCGGAGGAGGGCAACAGCGGACACTCCCAGCACTCGGGTTAAGATGAGGCGCGGGGCCGTGGCAGCCATGTGCATTGCAAATCGCAGAGTCCCGTGTCGGGCCTGGCGATGGAAGCTTGGCAGGGACCACAGGGGAAGGTTCTCACGCAAGCTTGCACTACGTCCCGGCCTTATGGGTCTATGCGCGCCAATGAGGGGAGAGGAGGACGATGCAGCCCTCGCTCAAGCTAGGCACAATAGCGCATTGGCAGCACCGTATGCCGAATGGGACGTGCTCCAGATTGCCAGTGAAACCAATTGCGGGCAATACCAGGCTTCTGCGGGCAATGCAGTTTTGACAGGACAGGAAGAAGGCCAGATCATATGCCAGGGCAAGGCGGATGCACCTCAAGGACAGGCCAAGAGCCATGGAAAAGGCAAGGAGGCAACGGCTAACAAGCTGGCCAGGTGGGCCGAACGGACCAGCAGGGAGCCGATGGCATGTGCCAGAGATTGCAGAGCTCAGCGCAAGGCCAAACAGAAACAGAAGCAGCAGGCGCAGGACGGAGCGCAGCAGTCCTTCTGCAGTCTTATCCGCGCACAGAAGACTGGTGGAAAGGGCAAGGGTCAGGGCAGTGACGTCGCGGGCCAGACGCAAACCGCGGACAAGCCCAAGGGCCAGGGCAGAGAGGTCTGGCATGCAGCCGTTGAAGCCATCTCGGCCAAGCGATCCAGGCCCAGCAACCTCTGAATGCGGGATACGTCATGGTCAGGATGCGAAGGAGGCCGAGCGCTTGGCCAAACCTGCCAAGGTGAACAACGTGCAAGATAAGGTCGGGCTCATCAGCTTGAAGGAGTCAGGGATAGCACTGAGGTTAGGGCCTCCTTAGCTTCAAGGGCGAGCGCAAATCCATTAAGGACTGGAAGACGCGAGCGCTGACGGCAGCAGGCCTGCCGGACTGCAAGCAGAGCAAGCGGGCATCGACATATAAGCCGCCGGACCGCGATCTTCGCACGGCTCGCGTTATCATGCCAAAAGCCCTGCAGATGGAAAATGCTACGTGGCAAGTGGCGCAGCATCAGCCGACGGAAGTCGTCAAGCGATATGTTGGTGCCAAAGTTCATCGCGCCGAAGGGTGGAAGATCCAGCAAGCAGCCAGCGAGACCCTTTTGGTCGGCTACCTTGCGCCAACCAAGGCTGAGTATGACAAGGTGCTCAGCGTATCTGGCAAGCACAGCATTTTCCATGAGGCACTTGCACGTGACAACGGTGACGGGCCAGTCGTGCAGTGGCTTCAGCAGGGCGAGCTCACAGGCATTTCTTACATGACATATGGCTTGCAGGAGGCAGGAGGCAAGCCGCTAGCGTTTCAGGAAGGGCAGGGGAGCGTCAATAGGCATTCGACTGCCGCCGGAGCAGAGATCCCACTTCCTTTCCGCTTGGAGAATAAGAGGGGTCCCGGCCGCGTGGGATGAGGATGACTTAGTCAACGTGCTCGCGGGGTTCTCAAACACCCAAGTGATCCTCACGGCAGAAAACAAGAAGCCGTGGCTGATCAAGGCAAACCTGGACAAAGACGATGGTGAGCCCTTGCTTGCAGTAGAGGCGGCAGGACGTCTTCTCCAGGCAGAGCGAGTGCGAGGACAGTCAAGAGGCGGAATTCACTACCGGGCGGCCTAGTGGAGCACCACCGCCTATCGATCTAAATCTGTTGGAAAGCGACGGCGGTGACAAGCCCATGGAAGGATCCAAGAAACGGCTTGCTAGAGAGCGCAGCTGCAGTCCTGCGCGGCCGCGGAAGCTGACGCCGGCTGAAGCAAAGGCCGCTTGGGAAGAGCTAGAATGTGGGGGAGAAGGGCGCTGCTTTTACAACTGCAGCAGCACGGGCTTCATCATGAAGACTACAGGCCGGTCTTTCGAGGATCTCAAGGGCCAAATCCCCGCTAAAGGGCAAGGGCTGAGATTGCGAATAGCAAAAGAAGTGGAAGGTCATCAGTCTGTGGTCATTCTATCAATCCTTCTTTGCAGTGGAACCAGAGCCAACAGGCATACCAGCTGAGGTGGCCGAGGAGCTCAAACAGCGTGGGAAAAATTCAGGACAGGCGATCCCGCGTACTTGGGAGCAGTATGTTGAGGCTGTGCCTTGCAGATGTGCTGACGAAAAGGTCTTCAGGGCGGCAGGAGCCCGAACGAGTGCTGTACTACCTGCGTCCACGAGCCAAAATCACGGTATTCTTGCGCCATTCCGGCATGAGTCAGCAGCTCCCTTTTTACATCAAGCCCGATGCCTGAGCAGCAGCATCGCAGGAGCCAGCCCCGCGGGGTGGGGCTGGTAACACAGCAAACAGCGCAGGGCGTCCCTAACCCGCCGGACCGGGGTGCTTAAGAGCCGGGGTAGCAGTTGTGACGTTGGCACGAACCCAAGCGTGCCGGCTAGTGGCAGCAAAACAAAGCACTGTGTTGCGCGGGACTCCCCTGCCCACCTGTCCCTAGGCCTCCACAGGTTTGGTCTAGCGTTGGTCTAGAGGTTGGGATCCACCTGGCGCGAACAACGTAGCTGGCAGCAGCAGCAGCAGCAGCAAGCGGAAGCGTCAGGTAGCACAGGGCAACCCGCCTAACCCTGGACCCGTGTACGGTTTCATAGATCAAGGGTGCTAGGGTCTAGGGGTCGTGACCACGACAGGTGAAGGCAATAGCTGTGGCAAGCAACAGAAATTTGAGGGCCGGTGTAGGGTTTGTTGTAAGGGACGTGGAAATAAGCGTAGTGCGGCATGTCGTCAGGTCAGAGTCCGACGGAGGAAGCAACGTACCATGCGGGGCAAACTGCCATGCAATCATTGTGATTTCGAGGCAGCCGGCACTACCATGCGTCAGGTAACGGTCCAAAGAAGCAACCATATCAACCACAAGGGGATGCCATCCACCCACTTCACCTCCCTGCGTTCCTTCTTGTTCGACTGCGCAGAGCCTAAATGGATGTGTGCGTACTGTTATCGTGTCTTGGGCAACGATCTGACGGGACCTCTCCGTGAAGCCGTTATAGCATCATCTTAAACATTGTGCTGAGGCCCCAGTCGGGACCAAGCAATCGCGAAACATGAAGCAGATCATGCTGGAGTTGGGCATTAGCTTTGAGGGTAGCCTCCACACTGTCACCTTTAGCTTTTACATGCTTTTACAAAAATGTGGATTTGAGGGTTTACAGGCCCCAAGCTACGGAGACACCTACACCATGGCAGTGGCGTGATGTGGGTCCTAAACTTCGCAACTGCAAGGAACAGGGTGAGGCTAAGCGGGGGCATGCAAAGGCGCGGGACATGCCAGCAGCACCTAGTGTCCATGTGTTCCAGCGCAAACTCCGGCCAGCAACTGAGTGCAGGCAAGACCTCACCAACGATGAGGATGTTGAGGAGCACCCCGGGCCATCACCAGCATGTATGCTAAAACTCCTCTCATGGAATGTCCAGGGACATAACAATCTCTTTGCTGCAATTTCAGAGGGTTTGTTCGAGTCCGCTGACGTGGTCATGCTACCGGAGGTCAACGTGACCGATAAGCTGAGGGTGGATATCAGCCGCGTGGCGCTTCGCAAGTGCTACCATGCCTTCTTCACTCCGATGCCCTGGGCAGACTACGGGGCCACGGCGGCCTGGCCTGGTGATAGGTTCCTGGGCACACGCACTGAACAAGGTCAGTTCGAGGTCCTTCGTGATGTTGCTTACGTCAGTTTGCGCCGCAAGCCGGGTGGGGACGAGTCCGATTTCATCCAGCTATGGCGGGAGACCTTTGAGGCAAATGGGTCCGTGATTGCGGCGGGGGATTTCAATATCCACGTGTCCGACCGTGTTGAAAACCCAATTGAAATCGAATTAAAATCCTTGTCAAATCGATTGTCCGTCGATTTGAAAGGGAATTTATTCGATTTCAATTGTTTTTTGACAGACTTCTAATTAGACTTCAATTGATTCGAAATGGATTTTAGTTCGATGCCAGTTGATTTTAAAAGGAATTTGAATTAGATTTCAATGGATTTTGAAGAAGATTTTAATTCGATCTCAATTGATTTTTTCTTTTAAAAACATTAAATTTCGTTTTGAAATCAGTTGAAGTCGAATTAACATCTTTTTGAAATCCACTGAGATCCAATTTAAACTATTTGTAAAATCAACTGTCATCGACTATTTTCGAAGTAAAAACCATTTCAAACCAGTTGAAATTTGATTTGAATTCTTTATATTAGGGTGGGTTTTAATGTTAGGAGGACGGGATTAGTTGGTATTTTAATTGCAAATACATGCCAAGCCTTAAGCCTGAGGGCTTCGGGCGTAGGGTTTAGGGTTTATGGGTTCCTCTGGGATCCCTCCCAACCAAATTTTCCCATAATTGATTGGGGACCCCCCCGGATTATTTCGATATGTACTTGTTAGGGGGAGGGGGAGGGTGTTTTGTAATCAGTGCCCGCCATTAGAGTGCCCCAGTAGGGGAAGAATCTACATGGCCGGAGTTTTGATCGTTTTCTTGGGCGTCTTTAAACCTTGTGCAGCCAGCGTTGACGTCAAAATGGGGCGGGGGCCATGTCTGAGGTACCCCGCACGTGATAAAAAAAGGGCGATGCTAATTGTACCGGTGCTGGTCTGGATTTGTGGGGTAAGTTATGTTATGTATTTCGCATGCGCAGCTGGATTTTTTTCGAGTGTAATGGTTTAAGGTTTTGACTTCGTCTCAGGGCCTTTCAAAGCTCCCCGATAAACTCATCAGTAGGGACTTCCCTGATATCCTATATGGCTCCACACATCACAGGGTGCCCAGGAGCTGGCAGTTCAAAATTTCGGGAGTCCCCAGAAAGAGGAAACAATTAAGTGACACCAATTGTCATGCCCCACAGGACGACGACAGCTTCGATGATGATGACAAGCCAAAGTGCGTGGATCAGACCTTCATGTGCAACAAGATCTGCTATGGATTCAAGCTGGAGAAGGCAGAGTTGTACTGGTGCCTCCATCGGTGCCACTCGAAGTTCGTCCATAAGCTCAAGCCTGGACTGGACAACTACTGTTCAGAGTGTGGAAAGTACTATGGACCTCCTCCGAAAACCACGACCACGACGACTCCCGGGCTCCCTCCAGTCAATCCTACGTGCCCGTTCTTCACCACAACCACAACTCCGTTCCCTACTACCACCACACGGAAGCACCCAACGGATGACGATGATGGTGGCCGGCGCCGCCGCATCATCAGCAGCCGCCGCCGCATCATCAAGGGGGATGACGACGATGGCAGCAGCCGCCGCCGCATCTTCAAGGGCGATGATGACGATGGCAGCAGCCGCCGCCGCATCTTCAAGGGCGACGATGACGGTGGGAGTCGTCGCCGCATCGTCAGCGGTGATGACGACGATGGAAGCCGGCGGCGCCGCATCTCCGGGGGTGATGATGACTAGAGGTGGTTGTTGAAGTGGTGAACTCCCATGATGACATGGCACAAGAAGCTACTCTCTCATGGGAGCATGTACTTAGCTAGAATTACTCGAGCCTGCATGCAAAGGCCATCTTGAAAGGCCTTCCCTTCATTTTGCAATCTTGATCTTGAGCGGCAGGTGCTCTGAAATGAACGCTTTTAGGGTAAGATCGAAGTAGGGAAGATCCAAGTTATGATCAAGTTTAGGTTTCGCGGTTTTTACTACATTATGGATTTCACTGGTGTTCCGCGGTAGAGTCACTTAGACCAGCATAGATGAAAAGCTTCGGGCAGCTGCTACTCAAAACTGGTCACATGTATCAGCCGAGTGCTCGTACCATGCTGACCAGGTCACCATCTTGGCAAGTTTAAAGCTTCGTATCTTGTTGCTCCCTTCAGGGCTTGCGCCTTATCTTTCCATTATTCCGCCAGGATCACGCTTGAAGTCTTGTTGGCAATGAGGCAGCCACAAAGTGGATGCGACCGATAACGATTCCACGGCTCAAAACAGTAAGCGGCTGTCCGGATGGGATTTGGTGCATGTTTCTAACATTAAGCCGTCCATAGAACATGCGATTGCAGTGAAGGTAGCGAGACTCGCCCAGTGCAAATCAATGTTGACAGTATGCACTCTTCAGAGAATAAGTCGACCTTCATTTTGATGCATCTGCCCCAGGAATGCGTGTACGGCAGAAGGTAACTCTCTCTCTCTCTCTCTCCTCTCCCTCTCTCTCTCTCTCTCTCTCTGTATAAAAATACATATTGTTAAAATGTCCCTGTAAGGATGGAAAGATGCGAGCCAAGAAAGGTCAAAACCCAAATGCTCGATTTCGGCTTCAAACCTTGAATCCCCAAATCCGGAACCCCAGCGGGCTCGAGTGATTCTTTGGAACGATTGTGGTCATGGCGGCATCTCTCCGCCTCGTCCTCCTCGGGGCCTGGGCCTTCACGGCCCTGGGTCAGCCCTTCGGCTCTACGATCTTAGAGCCCTAAATGAGGGTGTAGGGTTTAGGCTTTAGGCCCTAAACCTTAAACCCTAAACATAATTTTGTATCATCTAGAATACGGCTCCGAATCTCCAAGTGATTTCTGTATATCCCTGGGTTCCTAATTGCTAGGGCACGCCTGGTTTGGGAATCTCTCAAGTCAGACTTTCTTTTGACACATGCCCAAAGCCCCGAGACAAATTTGAATCCCTGTCTGAGTTTAGGGTTTAGGGCTTAGGGTGTAGAAGTCAGGAGTCAGGGGCTGCGGATTGAGAGTGATGCTTTAGTTTTTGTTGATGCTCGTTTGTGTTGGTCCCGTTGGCACCCGCATGGGCCCTATACCATATCATAGGATTTCAGGGTTTCAGGGCTAGGGTTTAGGGCCTAGAGATTAGGGATATGGAAAGCTCCGTATTCCAGCTTGGAGACTAAGGGGCAATATTTTTGGGGGTTCACCTATGTAAGGATAGCATTTGAGGGTCTATATTGGGCCCCCCCTATTCATAGAAACTTCCAAATCTAGGGTTTGAAGCCCCCGACCCGTAAATAAACCCGATTGGTCTTTAGGTTTAAGGTTTTGGGTTGTCGACGCACCTTGCAAAGGCAGTGTGACTGCAACCAATGCTCCAACATCCCAGCCGATGATTCTCGGCTCTCACAGGGTATTTCTTTCTGTTTTTCCAATCCTCCCTATATCCCTACATGATCCCCCGATATAGTCCCTACATAATGCAGAATGTTTATAAAGTTGTCTATGTAACCTTAAAAAACGCCAAAGAATCACATCCCCCTCAAAATGATCCCCCAATATGGTCTCATTATACATTATGAGGGGGAGGGAGTACTAGGATTGTGTTAGTAAACCTCTGGATGCAGGTTTTTGTAGTTCGAATCCGCATTCTCCAATATCCCCAGCCCTAAAGCCTTCAACCCTAAACCCTACACCATGACGAGCTCCCTAACTGTTTCTAACCTTGCAGTTGACCATGACACCACACGGTTTAGGGGCCCTATAACCGCTTTGGTGTGGATCCCTGATCAGTCCATACTTTTTCTGTAAGGAGCCAACTGAGTGTTTCCGACAACAAGAGGCCCAAGTCTAGACCCCCATGTGCCATAGTATTCATGACAGGTCCCCCCGAGATACCCCGAAATTTTAAATATGTTGTGATATCGCCATATTTCTATTGAGGGCGGAAGGTTGTTGTAACCAAGGGCTAGGAATCTGCTTTGAGGATTGGACGTCGCCATGCTTCGAGAACTGCACCATTACAGGGGACCCCCACGTGGAGCACAGTTGGCGGGTGGGCTACGAAGACGGCATCTTGACTCCTTTAGACGGCATGATGTGAGCTATAGTCTAAACTCCTTAAAGCGGAGTTATATAGGGGATTATTTAGGGGACTACTATAGGGGTTCTTAAGGGGGATACTAGGAGTTTAGACCACAGCTCATGTAGGGATGATTCTCAAGCTTGTGGGAGCTCTTGAGGCTGCATTCTCTTTCCTTTTGAGTAGTTTAATGTTGTTGGTCATGGACGTTGCATGATGCCAATAGTACACCCCAGCCTCTTAGGCTTCAGGGTTTCCTCTTCAACGCCACATCTCCCATAATTATCTCTATCACAGCCCCGATGACCGGGTCAGACACCAGGCTTATGTAACCCTAAACCCTAAACCCTAAACGCTAAACCCTAAACCGCGTCATCATCCACTCATGAACCTCATATGCGCTCAAGGTCTCTCAGGGCACCACCATCTTGAGAAAACTAACATGTGAGCTCTAGTCTAAACTCCTGAAAGAGGAGATATATGGGGGAATACATCGGGGAGTACTGTAGGGCTTATGAAGGGGGATACTAGGGGTTTAGACTAAGGCTCATGCGAAGATGAATACTTTTCATTTTATCCCAAGGTGCGGGCCTCTGACATCTAAGCACAGGGTCTTTGCTTCGAGTAATCTTCAACTCGAGGCCATCCAGCTACCCCTGAAGTGGAGGACTCAGGGCTTCAGGTTTGCAGTTGTGGATTTAGCTTTACTACTTCCTACTCCTACTACTCCGACTACTACTACTACTACTACTACTACTGATCACACTTACTTTAAGGTTTGACATGCCTTTCAGCTCTTAAGCCCACCCAGGCCCAAACTCGAAGACCCAGAGCTTGAGTCCAAGAGATATAAGACCCCGGGCCAGGGACATAAGCTCGCACTCTACACCCCGGACTCTGAACCCCACCCGGACACCCAAAAGTATGTAGAAAAATGAATTTCATGAAAACCCCGGACCTTAAACCCTAAATCCTAAAGCCTAACCCTAAACCCTAAACCTCAAGCTACCCAGATTACACTTAACGGTAACTTCTCAGCGGCAAGAACCTGCTTAAGCTTCCGTTTGCGATCCTCATGGTGCCTCGAAGGATTTAAGGCTTAAGGATTAGGGTTTAGGGTTTTAGGGTTTAGGGTTTAATGGTTAGGGTTTAGCAATTTAGGGTTCACTCTTGACGCAGAACCCTGCATCCTGAACTTCCAATCCTAACCCTTACATAATCCACAGTTTCCCTTTCTTTTCTGCATTTCCTTTTCCATTTGAGCTATAAGCAAGACTCCTTTAAGGGGGTTGTATAGGGGAGCATTATAGGGGCTATTAAGGGGGATCATAGGAGTTTAGACTATGGCTCATTTGACTCTCCATTATTGGGGTAGTATCTCCCTTAAACAACCCTGAATGACAAAGCCCTAAACCCTAAACCCTAAACCCTAAATGGCAAAGTCTCTTATTCAGGTTTCGACTTCCAGCCCCAGGGGATTTGGCGCCTGGCTAAGACGGAGACTTGCGGTGGCACTGTGGAGGCAGGAAGGGGGGTGGCTTATGTGGAGGAATTGGGGTGCGTTCAGAACGAGGGTTTGGGTGTTGGGGTATGAGGAGGGCTTCGGGATTATTTGCCGCATTCTGCGAAACATGTGCATTGTTTGGGGTACCACCCGTCATCTGGCACCTATTTTATTTCGACATTGTGTTGGATTAGCACAGGGTGGGCCCTATGAACGGCGGCACCCTTTTCGATTTCCTGTGCTACCCCCCCACAGACAGACACTGCAGGCTGATTCGGTCTCCTCGTCAAAGGAGAGTAGTCTTTGTAGGGCCTTGTTGGGGTTTCCCCTGGCGTTCTTCCGGTTGGGTAGATGAAGCTTACCAGGGTACAGCGCGAGAATTCAGGGTGTTGAAGTTTAGGGTTTTATGGGGTGTAGGGCTGTAGGCTTTGAGTTTAGGGTGTCGGGTCCAACATTCTGTGTTCAGGGTTTGGAGTTTCAGGGCGAAGGATCTAGGCTTGTCCAAGGCGTAGGGTATGGCTAACCGTGAACCCTAAGCCATAACTCCCCAACTCCAAGCATCGAGCCCAAAGCTCTAAGCGCCAAACCCTCAAGTCTAAGCAAATGTGATGCAGGTACAGGCTTTCAGAAAAAAAGAAACCACTGTTTAGGGTTTAGGGTTAGGTCTAAACCCTAAACCCGAAACCCATAAATCTGGGCACTGATGCAGGTACAGGCCTTCTTTTGCCAGTACTTCTTCACCCGACTCAGCTCCGCCATCGCCTACGCCATCACTATCAACGGCGGAGACAAGTAACTGAGCGGTCTAGGCATTGGGGTGTAGGGTTAGTTTAGGGTTTTAGGGTTTTGGGTTTAGGGTTGAGGGCCCCAGACCATAAACCCTACCTGTGTGTCTACATGCACCTGTCCCGGTGATCCTGGAATTGTTTGGTGAGCATCAGGGAGATCTTTGGAGGGACTCTCGAGAGCTCCCACGTACTGAAGTCGATGGTTCGAAGCCCTACGTCCTAAACCTTTAACATCCTATTTGAGTGGTTGTAGTCTAAACTGCTTGCAGAGTGGCTAGCTGATATTGGCAAGCGGCGCGCGAAGCTGCCATAACGTGAGTAGTCGTCTATGCGGGGATACTTGCGAGAGCCCCCCGATAGACAACGATTAGATGTTTCGATATGGTTGTGCCAGTTTGTCAGACGAATGTAGCCTTACTTCATTAGTGACAAGCAGATGCTCCTCACATGAGTTCCCACTAGTGTGCGTAGCGCTCGATCTTCAACATTGCCCTGCAACTAGGGGCTTGTTCCTGATGTTTGAGTACTGCTCCGAACACTAGAGGCCCTGGTCTAACAGAACCCAAAAAGGTCCTGGACAACCACCTTTCATACCAGTCCCCACCCAGGTACATCGTGAAGAGGGTGGGCGACGAATACGTGATTGGCAGCCCCAATGTCGAGAGTGCCACGTTGAAGATCTTGAAAACTCCCGCAGCCTGACCAGCTCTAGGGTTCAGGGTTTAGGGGTTTAGGGGTTCAGGGGTTTAGGGGTTTAGGGGTTTAGGTGTTTAGGGGTTCAGAGTTTAAGGGTTTAGGGTTTAGGGATTTAGGGTTTAGGGTTTAGGGGTGTAGGGTTTAGGGGTTTAGGGTTTAGGGTTGTTGTTGGACAACATTTTACATGTTTATGTATGCCTGGGGCCCAACACAGATTAAAAATGGTCATTTGAAGTAGTATTTCAACAGCCCAGTCTTGGGTTTTGGGCAAGGAGTTTCAAAGCTTGTGGGGGTTTCCAACATAGGTCCCTTGAAGACCCCAAGACCCCAAGGCGATGTAGCTCCAAAATCCGCCAGGATCCTCCCTGTACCCTTTAAGCTTTAAATATATGATCCCTATTTAGCATATATAGAGGGTACATGGAGGCTCTAGTTGGGAGTTTCCCAAAATTAGGGGTACCATTGTAGGGGTCCCAACAATAAAGACTCTAGTATTTTGGGGTCTATATTGGGGTTCCCTTATTTTGGGAAACTACCAGTTAGACAAATTTTAAACCATTTCAATGCCAGAAGCAGAGGAGATCGACCCTGCTGCGGGCGTGATTATCGTCAGCGATGACCGCCGCCTAATCCCTTCATCAAGCGAATGCGGGGCATACATCAATTTTGTAGGGCTCTGGGTATAGTATACATCTTTCGACCATGGTTATATCAGAAGAATATCGGTAGTTATCTAGGCTTCTGAATCAGTCTTTATGTTATGGGTTCAGTCTAAGAGTGCCGAAGGGGCTTCGAGCTGTGATAGATGGCCGTCTGCTACACGCATGGTCCTCACATGAGCAGAGCACTGTCCGTGGTTATAAGTAATGCTCTTATCACTAGCCTGGGCCCTGATGCTAGTACATCTTCAGTGCTTCTTATCATGTCCATGCAGGACAGCTGCGTGCGCATCAAGATCAACAGTCAGCCCTTGTACCTGGGCTTAGCTTGACTGATGGCTAGGCTCTCGTTAGAAGCCGAAAGCGCCAAGATTAGTCACTTCAAGTGTTCATGTCATTCTATGGAGTACACGCAAAGACCTAGGCCAATCATATGGCCTGCTATTGCAGTACAAGATGCCTGGGATTTGCCTTGCCAGAATCTATTGGTCGTATCACATGATTGCCGTAGAAGAGGAAAACCGCCGGCGGGGGCAAAGGAACACAGCGCCTGCGAATTCACGGTCTGGGCTTAAGTGCCTTGATAATCTCATGTATTCATACAATACTTTACATTTCTGAGCGCAAAAGCGTCTTCTCCCACTCCAGTCAGAGCAGCCCGACTGGTACTTTGATACTTGCAGCTGATAGCTTGCAACCGTCTGGAAGCAGCTTACCATATTTGGCCATAGCAAGCCACACATGACCCTTGTCGGCCTGGAGGAACATGTGCACGCTAAACCCTAAACCCTAAACCCTCAACTCTCAACCCTAGACCCCAAACCCTAAACCCGAAACCCGAAACCCTAAACCCGAAACCCTAAACCCTCAACTCTCAACCCTAAACCCCAAACCCTAAACCCCAACCCCTAAACCCTAAAGTCCCCTAAATCCGCGGCATTGCTAGGCGTCCCAGCCTTCCTCCATCAATAGAAGCCCCAGAGAGTCCCGCACAGGCTCCTGGATTCCCAAAATTAGGGGTACCTTTTAGGGGGTCCAAATAATAAGGGGATCTACATTCGGGGTCCCCTTATTAGGGGATTAGGCATGACGGCTTGACTCAGATGAGGTATGGAGGAGAGAGGAACTTGGCGTTGACCCCGACACTCGCATGCATGTGTATTCTATCTGAGGCAGTTGGAGGAGGGGAGTGACCATGAAGCGACCTTAGGGTTTAGGGTTTAGGGTTTAGGGGACCTTTACATAACTTCCTATGATCCCGATATACCCCTTATATAAATTCCTCCCGTTGGAAATTCCTTCCAGGGCTTGTCCTTTCGGATGCAGGTTCAGAGTTTCGAGCGTAGGGTTCGGAGATCAAGGCGTTGAGGTTTGGGGTTCAGCAGGGGTTTAGGGTATAGGGTTTAGGGCTAGATTCCCCTAAGGGTCCAAGGACCCAAATATTAGGGTTTCAGGTCCCAAATACCATTCAGATTATTGTATTTGGGCCCTAAACCCCCATTATTTGAGTCCTTGGACCCTTAGGGTTCAGTATATAGACTTCAGGCTCTACGGGTCAAAGGTGGCTCTAGGCTTTAGGCCAGGCCTCGGAAATCTGTGGGTTATAGAATCCTTATATAATCCCTATATAACTCCTATATGATCCCTATATATTGCTTGTATAACCCCTATATAATCCCTATATAATTTCCCAGTTCTTTTCCTGGTGTAGGGCAACCCCGCGAGAGAGAGAAGTCCAGATTTCGAGCCCTAATCCCAACAACCGCAAGTCGTGAATAACCACCAGCAGTCTTCCTTTATCTGTCGCAGCATGCGCCCTGAAACCTTGTTAGAATTACTTAGGCCTTTACATTGCCTCGGAGCTTTGATGGGGAGGTTCGAGAGCCCCAAGTCATCAGGAAGCCTGCCGAGATTTGCCTACTACAACAACCTTGGGAACTCCGTATTCATGATCCCATAGCTCTCCCCCAAACTTTGGTCTGCACTCCACTCACCCTGAAGCCTGCCAAGGAATGCCTACTACAACAACATTGTTGTCAAGATTTGGGGCTGCGCCATCACGACAGACGGCATCTGCGGTGCCCAGACTCTTGGTACCTGTCCACGGAACCCATGGGTCAACTTACATAGGATATTGTCACACCCGCTTTTGCAGGGGTATCTCAATGCCAGGCTTGAAGGGCTATATGAGTAAATTCGGAACTATGAAGCTCAAAATCTAAGATACGTGCTTCAGAAGAAAGGTAGATGCAAGTTTCTAAGGGCTCCACAGTTCCTACTGATCCCGTGCTAATGTGGAGACTCAGACTGACCACCCCCGCAAAAATTGTTTGGTGAGGGCCATGTACTAAAGCGGTCCCTAAGGCCTATACTAAGGAGGATCGCGGGGAAGGCGAGCATGAGGGCACGACGTGGTAGTTTTTCATACATACACTAAGGGATCCCAATACAGACTTAAACATATCATAATCCGTATTATGGCGACCCCTAAAATGTTACTCCCATTTTTGAGAAGCCCCCATTTGCGTAAGTAGTTGTAATATCTCATAGTAGATTGCAACAGAGTATAATATGATAGTATATGGTGGCAGATTATAGTGTAGTACAGTAGTCTATGATAGGCTATGAAAAATGATCGTGCATATATGCAGGTATATTATACTACATTCTACTATTATGTTGAGGGTAGTAAGATACCCTGGCAGTCAAACGCCTTGAGCAGAGGAAGCTTTCCACCCAGTTCATCGATCCGGAGAGTGAGGACAACCTCTTCACCACGCCGCTCGTCAAGTCAACGAAGCCCCGGGAGAATGTTTAGAGGGTAGGGTTGTGGGAATTTACAGTTTAGGGAATATTGATGGAGGAAATCTTGCACCACCCTGCTCATCCCAGACCCTAGGAATTGCAGTCTATTGAGGATCTTAAGTGGTGCGAGATTTCCTCCATCAAGCGCATGGAGGTGTGCCTGGAGGGTTTTGTCAAGAAGAGGATCAAAATTGATGGTTTCGAGCTCTGCATCATATCAAGATAAGCTTGCCGTTGGCTATCACCCGCGTATCGCAGGGTGGCGCTCGCGGCAATGCCGTCATGAACGGTGAAGTAGACCGTGAGGGGGGACCAACGGTTTAGGGTTTAGGATTCAGGTTTGGGCCTTGCAAAACAGGGCTGTCATTAGGATGCCACCAAGACTGATTCCAACATCCTGACACATGGTAGTGTCCGTAAATAGGGGACCCCTCTAGATCCCAAATTCACATCCCTCAGAAAGCCCTATGGCTAGATGTGAGCAAACCCTAACCCTTTAACTCCTTAGCCCCTATAACACTCAAGCCCTAAACCGCAAACCCTACGCAATCCTAGTCCTGGAACAACCCCAAGCCAAAAACCCACAGCCCCGAACATCCAAAACCTGAAGGCCACGCCCAAACTGTCCCATGGCTTGACCCTCAAACGTGATGCACCAAGTAGAGTCATTCATCCCAAGCGACTCTGTCTTTGCCGAACTGCTCTATTTTTCTCGCCCCAAGCGATTTCTCCGCCCACAGATCCTCCAATGCCATCCCGAGGGAAGTCCCTACGGGGAGACACCCATAGTCACCTTATAACGGCATACAATCGCTAACGGTGTAGGGACAAGGGCTTACCGTGCTTGGCATGCCTAACATGGACCCCTACCTGTTTTCCCTTCGTAACTATGAGCCCTCACTTGGGTATAGTGGAGGGGTTTGCCGGAGTGTGTAGGGCACATATTAGGTATCAGCACCCCAGGACTAAGGGCCCATACTAGGGGTCTACTGTTTTAGGGAACACCGTTGAACTGAGCCCGACACACTTCATCCCTGAAACGGAAACCCGAAACCGAAAACCGCTACAAACCTACAACCCTAAACCGCTTTAAGCCCCTCAAAATAGCCTAACTATGAATCCTCAAATAAGCAGCCCGCGCCCAGGCCTGAAAAGCCTGATCTCTGGGAGGAGCTCTGCGAGTTCTGCCAGGAGGATGGCGCCCTGAAGAGATATGGAAGGCGTCCCAAAATTAGGGGTAGCTTTTAAGCGGATATATGGGATTATAGAGGGATATACACGGTTTAGGGTTTAGGGTTTTCAAAAATTAAGGGTGCGTGCCGTTAGGAGGTCCCGTTGCTCAGGATTATGGTACCATTGGGATCCATATTGAGGTTCGGAATGCCGGGGGAAGTGCGGGAGGAATTCTGCAGCACGTTCGGTTTGCATAAGCCAAAACCCAGGGGATAGTGACATGGTGACGTGGCAGATTATGACTAGCGTTCTACAGGAAGCATGCGGCCCAGACGTTTAGCGATTTTCCTGGTTAACCTTCTTCGTGGACCACATGCAAATGGATTGGCTTTGTAGATGCATTATTCTATTCGATCACATCATAACGGCAACATATGGTTCATGCGCTAGACATAATTAGTGGAAAGAGTCTTTCACCTTGGGAACTACCAATAGTTGTTCTCCCATGCCCCTCATTCACTTTTTGGGTTCTAGGTGGCTTGTAGGGCTACCCCATACAGAGGACGAGCCCTCAACCCAAACCTGTGAACATACACCCTGAGCATGTCAAGGCCCCAAAGCGTTACACCTCAAAACAACCCCGATGCCTGACATCCTGAAACTTACCAGCTCAAACTCCTACGTAAAGCAAAGCAAAACCCTAACCCACCCCTTGCCCTAAAGCCCCAAACCCTAAAACCCTAAACCCCTAAAGGTAGTTCTGTGGATTAAGGTGCTGCTCTCACTCCACCAGGGTGCCCGGCCCCTCCGGGTGGTACGGTTGTCCAACCAGGCTGCGAGTTCCTGAGGCGGGGACTGACTATCGGGGTAACTTAGCGGTTTGGGGGGTGACTTTGGGATGGGGGGTTTTGGGGGGTTTTGGGGGGTTTTGGGGGGTTTAAGGGGTTTTGGGGGTTTAGGGAGGGTACTGCGCAAGACTTCAGCGGATGAAGTAGTCGTGCTTCTGCATCCCAAGTAGAAGGCGTAATCAAGAGGCATGTGGTAGGTCGCCACATTGCGCTTTCTGTTTTGAGTCCGCTGTGTACTTCTGACAATCTCCCATGCAAGAGGGATTTCCCGGGTTTGGATTTTGGCTGGTTCAGGGATAACTGTCGTAGGCTTTGGGGTTTAGGGTGCGTAGTCCTTCAGGATTTTATTGGGGCAAGATGGGGGACAATGCTGGCATTAAGGTTTCGGGCTTGGGGTGCCCAGTCCAAACAGCGAGTGAGCGTGTTTGTCCTTGGGGCTCTTTACATGCTGAAAGGAGCTGTCTTGTGCTTACTAGTAGTGCTTCAAGGCTTAGGAGGAGTAAATCTCTAAGAAGGTTCATGTGGTAGTTTCCATAGATAGGGGGACCGCAATATAGACCTTAATATACTAAACTTCATAATTATGGGATTCACAAATGCTACCCCCAATTTTGGGAGGGCTCCATATACTACAAACGGAACCTGCAACCCCAAATCCTAAACCCTAAACACCCCTGCCAGGCGCTTTGGCTTAAGCTCCGTATTTGCATGTGCAAGTGGTGGTTTGGCGATGTACCGGCTAATCACCTTC
>CAJNIZ010006156.1:3783-18114 GCA_905231905.1 Symbiodinium pilosum
GGGTTGAGGGTATAGGGTATAGGGTCCTTGCGGACGGAGCAAAGTTGGAGGCACCTGTTATGACGAGCTCAATGAGCTCTCCTCGCTCGTTGTGCATCAGCCGTGCATGACGACATGGATTAGCTTATCTTCAGAGAAGTGCGCAGCATTCCTGCTGGAAGCAGAGGTCAAGATGGGTTTTGGATTAAATCTTAGGCTTTACTTACTTCTGGTTCGGAGAGTATAAAGAGATATAATGCCTAATTAACCTCTACATAAATACTAGTGTTCCTCGTTCCCCAGTAACCCCCAGTAAGTTTAGGACCTAAAGCAGCGAAACTTCGAGTCCGACACCGGCAGGAGGGCAGAATTGGAGTTGAAGTTTCTCAGAAGATGTATGTAGCCCCTGCATTTTAGAGTGCAGGGTCCATTCATCCCCTTTAACGAAAAAGGTTTCCTTGAGGCCTTCCCGCCTTCTCAGAAATCCTTCCCAGATGCTTGCTCACTGGGCGCTGTCGGATCGTGCCTCGTCGGACCCCTGCTTTGAGCGGGATGTTCCGGCATGCTGAGAACTTGCTCTTGAAGGCCGCTAGGGCCGGCCATCTCCTTGCCCAGCAACTCTCGTGTTTAAGGGTCTTAGTAGGGAATAAGGGAATACATGAGCTATAGTCTAAACTCCTAAAAGGGGATTATATAAGGGATTATATAGGGGGCTACTATAGGGGTTATTAAGAGGCATACTAGGAGTTTAGACAACGGCTCATATTGGGGTTGGAAAAGGATAATGGTGCATATTGATTGCAGCACCGCAGTGGTGCAGAGAAAGCTCCTCCGTCAGATGTTTCGAGTCAGCAGTGCTCTCTTGGGTCTGGCTCCGGGATTATAGTATATAGGGATCAAGCTCCCTTCCCCCCCAATTGCCCTAAACCCTAAACTTACCTCAAATCCTAAACTTACCCCTAACCCTTCCCCATAGCCACCAGGAACCCCAAGCATTAAGAGAATTTTCCGTCTCCTTTCTAACCCTCCAGGACACCTTCACAAGGTTAAACAGGTTACCCTGCCGAGCTAGGGCTCCATAACCTGGTTTATTGTTTGGGGTTTACATTGGGATAATGGAGAATCAAATGGAAAAGGAAATGGAAAATGGAATGGAAACTGGAATTAGTATGGGTCATATTGGGTTTAGGGATTATAGGGTTTAGGGTCTAGGGTTTGGGGTTTCGGGTTTTAGGGGCGGAGTTTAGGGGTTTAGGGGTTTGGGGTTTAGGGCAACAGGGCAATCCCTTCAACGTACAAACCTGCGCCCTAAACTCGCTAGACCTATCAATCCAGAGTTAAAGTTTGAAGTCAACTACGGGGACTTGAGCCTCAAACGGAAGGCCAGGCCAAAATCTTAGACCCTGCAGGTTCGGACCCAAGTACGGCAAGTAGAGGTACGCGAACCGAACCTAACTTAGCGTCCTGTAAACATATTTAGCTACTTATCATACTATGGGACTTGTTGTAGAAATCCTAAGAAGGATTCATCCCTTGGCAGCGTCTTTACGGCATTGTTTAGGCCCTAAACCTAACCCGCAGACATGAAATGCCAAACCAGACCCAATCATTCTATAGATTTTCGGGTTCCTGGCGAAGTACTAGCCTGATTTTCCCAGGCCGGTCTCCGCGTGAGACCCAGACAGGGTCGACTGGCATCCTGGAAGCACAGTCCCAAGGGTTCAGGTTTAGGCCACAGCTTGAAGCCCCAAACTCGAACAAAGCAGATGATGGTCACCCCAACCCCTGTGATAAGGATTCTATATCTGAGAGTCATATGATTGTCATAGGTCCTTGTTTAGGGGTTTGGGGGAACACATCCCCCTTGTTAAGTCCTACATCCTTCAGTCATGTTCAGGTGTTCGCGTACAGGGCTCATGGTTTTCAAAGGTGTGTGCTGAAGGGGCCTAGGCCAAGGATGATAGGCGGAGCCGTGAAGTAAAGTAATCCCTGCATCATCACTGGACTTCTTTGGATCTCACCGGGGCTGTAGAGTTTGGGGTTTGAGGGTTTAGGGTAAGGGCAGGAAGTGTAGGATTTGAGCTAAACCCTAAATCCTAAACCCTAAACCCTAAATCCTAAACCCTAAACCCCTATATAATCCCCATATAAACCCCCCTTTCAGGAGTACCCTAAAGGGTTTCCTTAATACTCCTGAAGCCCGTCTTCAACCCTAAGCCATAGTCCGGAAGACCAAGACTCGACGCCACAGCAAGCCGTAGACCCCAAGGCCCGAAAAGGTCAGAACCCTAAGCCCCAAACTCCAAGCTCTATACTCCCCCTTAAGTAGATAGAATATGGGATTTATGGGGATCTTATTATATTCTACCCAAAGCCATGTTCTATCTACTGAATGGGGACTACAGCTCTCAAAAGCCCTACACCCTTCACCCTACAACAGCCCGGAAATGCTGGTCCCCACACCCTAGGCCCTAGACTCTAAAAAGCCCAAAACCAGGTGATCTATAGTCTAAACTCATGGGGGGATATCTAAGGTACTACTACAGGAGATATTAAGGTGGATACAAGGGGTTTAGACTATAGCTCAGGTGGTTTTCCGCAGCCACGACCTCATGGGCCGCATGGCCCTTGCCTGAGAGGCCTATTACTCAGCTGGCAGACTCGCAACTCTCTTAGGGAGTTTGGGGCTCAGGCCTTAGGGTTTAGCGTTCAAGGGTCAAGGGTTTCGGATCTACAGGGTGTGCATGTAGGGCTTGTGGTTCAAGGGTTGGAAGGGATGCTACTAGTAGCCCGTCTACAATCCCCTTTTCTCGTTCATGGTCTCCAACTCTTCTCCCATTTCTAGCGGTAGGCAAGACGGCAATGCGTTGATGACTAAGTGAAACCTCCAGGTGAAAGTCATCAGGTCGGTATATACTCTTAAGTCCTATGTAGACCTCATGTGGCCCGATTGAACTTGTACGAGCCTCATTGCGAGCATAATATGGGGTACCCGCCTGGTTACTGAACGCCTGGGGGTGTCCTAGGTTTGTAGATTTTGGTATTGAGCGGGAGCACAGTTGAACGTAGGTTTTTTCGCGTGGTACGTGGGGGTGTCCTAGGTTTGTAGATTTTGGTATTGAGCGGGAGCACAGTTGAACGTAGGTTTTTTCGCGTGGTACGTGGCGCAGAAGAGTTCCCGGGTTCAGGGGCATTGGTGCCTAAGGCGAATCTTCATAAACCTGTGCTTGTCGCCATGCATCCTTGCAATGTGGCTAAGGGTACTCTTGTATTGTTGAGCAATTCCTGCGTGGTGCTCCTGAGGCAAATTGGCACAATTCCGTAAGTCTCCAGGGTGTTGATGTACACGGGGTTGGCAAGCAGAAGGTGGCATGCTTCTGGCTAAGTTCATCATGATTCAGGGTTCCATGCTCGCTAGCCCTAAGCCATAAGCCTGGGTGGCACTTGGGGGTCTCGGACCATGCAAGGCAAGGAGCCAATTGAGTAAGTAAGCAAACGCCATGCGCGCAAGTTGGGGTTCAAAGTTAAGGGAATTTCTATGTACAGGCGTGGTTTTTAGGGGAAGCCGTTGACAGCATCATCATGCAAAGCATTCCTGGGGAAAGAGTAGAGTTGCAAAATGCAGACGTTCAAAAGGTGTTGTGTGGCCAAGCAACTGTACTGGATGATGAGTACTCCAACTTGGAACCTTGGAACCTGGCCCTTGAGCCTATGTAGAAAAGGGGACCTACCCCAAAGCCACAATGGTCGCAGGCCACAAAGTCTCAGCCTGAACCCCAAAGTCCTCTGTAATAGGTGCATACTACCATATTCAACTGCTGTGTACATTCAGTTTGCTTGGAGATGTTGGTGGCGGGATGGCAGATTCTTTAAGACCCCGCCGAGATCATGCCACATTCCCTGCATGGATCGTGCCCAGTGCCACTGATCTGTATTAGAGGTTCGCATTGCCAGGATTGGAGCAGGTGTTTAGGGTTTAAGACGCATGGGTTTCTCAATGGCTCTAGTGTTCGCAGGCTTTTGGGGTTTGGTGCTTAAAGAATCTGAAGCCTTGTCACTGGGTTCGGTGTTGCAAGGTGCTCAACAGGACACATGTCGCGGGTTCAGGTTTAGCGTGCTAGCGCTGGAGGTCTTGGGTGGTTCTGCAAACCTACTGCTAGTGTTTCGAGGCTGAGAGGAGAACTAACCGTGAGGTTGTCATAAGAAAGAGAACTCCAGCTACAGCAGAGGTTAGGATACCCCAAACCGTGCTTACAGCTACCCCTTATTTAGGAAGCTGCGTATGCATGTATTTAAACACATATGTGTATATATATACATATATATAGGTATGTACATAGAGAGTCCCCATACTCATGTGGAAGCTTCTCATAGATGATCCTCATCCATTCCGTCAAGGGTGTCCCTCTAATCTCTGTGCATATTCAAGTATCCCCAGGATAGTGAAGGTCCCCGAGGGCAAAGGATCTACCGTACTGTTTGCAAACACCTCTATGACCCGACTAACTTGAGAACCCCAGATTTCCCACCTCTTAGGGCTTCACCAGCTAATGCGTGGTGATCCTCAATTCAAAATCTGCAGGTGGCGTCACTGCGCCAATCATTCGATTTTCCATATACATATATATATATATATGTAACGGGGCTGAGCTGCGTATGGCCGGCATCAGCATTCCTGCAGCCCCAAGAGATCTAAACATTAGATGCCCTAGAAGAATATGGGGAATCATGTGAGGATCATGAAGGGATACTTGGGGGTTTCGGCCGGGAATTTATTTTTTTGAATCTTTCTTGGGGTCTGGGCTCCTGTTAACCCTCAAATTGTGGTCAGGAAAAAAGGCATCAAGCGACTGGCTCAAAGGTGCGGCTGCCAGCTGTGAATTATTCGGGATTTGGAGTTCCGTATGGTTTGGGAATTGAAGGGTCAAGCGCCCCTGGGTCGGATCCTTTCTGGAACTTCTTCACTACAACGTATGGAACCTGAGTAATTACACTAGCTGCAAACGCTAAGACTTTAACAGGGGCATCCTGATCCACCCCGAAATGACAAGGTCATTATCATGAGGAATGACTGGTTGTGCGTTAGGCTACGTCATTCCAACTTGTTTTCAAGGCGGGCTTGGGATCTAGGGTTTAGGGTTTATAAGGTTTGGCAAAGGCTCAGCGAGATAAATCAGCGCTGGGCATGTACCTGTGTACTCAATTGAGAAATGACACCCCCACTTAAGCGGCGTCTGTATTGTTAAGCCCCATACGCCTTTTGGCATTCATTCCAGTTACACTCCCAACCCTGCAATCCTTCGTGGACCCTCATGAGGTCCACTATCACCAGCAAGGTGTCAGCATCTATTCTTTTGCTTCGCTGACAGTGTGTTCCCCAGAAACAAAGCTTAAACTCATGGAGTTTTTATGGGCCTTCCAACGGAAGGGGCGCCACAAATTGAAGCCTTATCCGGGATTTTTGGGGACTATTTGGGCTCATTACGGCATACTAGGCCTTATTCATGATTGCCTGATTCAGCAGCGCCGCAGCAGCAGCAGTTACACACTCCTCACACAATGCATGGTGCCTGCAAACTGCACTGCTAGTTCGGCTGCCCCCATGTTCTGTTGAGAAGGAGCCAAAAGCACGATTGGGGCTTCAAATTGAACTCCGCTACCTTACTAACCTTAAACCTTGGGATCCTATGTGATTATTCCACCAGACAGGTGGTACCAGTGGCATGATGTGCACACGAACAATCTGCTTGGAGCCGCTTGTCTTGGCATACCTGTGCAATAAACGTGCTGCAGCCCAAACAAAAACGCAGGGCAGGGTTGTGGCGCATGCAGACTTGGTTCTCTGGTTGCTGCTGCGTGATATCCTCTGCGCATGATGCGTAAGCTTTTGGGGATTCCTTCTATTTGAAGGAAAGGAATTGACATTGACTTCACACTTTGGAATGTAGAGTTTAGAGTTCCGAGGGCCATTTTCCAGGCATGTCGTGTTTGGGATGTAGCGATTCGCCTTTCCCGTTTAGCTCGTCACAAAGCTTCCTCTCTGATAACATGTGGAGATGCAGATCGAAACAAAGTACCGGCAGGTCCCTCAAAGGGGAATTCTCTACGGCTCGCCTATGTTCCCTACATCTCTTGTGGGTCTCAGTGGTAGTCGTATACATATGCACACGTGTAGATGTGTGTATGCATACGTATATCAATATTTGTACATATATGTCATGAGATGCACGAATATGGATGCCTTGGAACATGTGCGCAGACAGGTATCCTGTAAAACATTTGTCCAAGTTCAAATAGCAAGCTCCGTCAGTCACTAGCGAGGCCATAAATCAATCCTGAATTCTAGATTCTAAACTTGTTTAAGGTGTACCTAGAAAACCAGTAGACCTTAATGATAGGCAACTTTCCCCTAATTTCCTTTTACTTTGGGTTAAAGTAGCCCATTATTATGGGTAACTAGGCTTTCCAGGTAAGGTTTAGGGCTTGAGCCCAGAGCCCAAAACCCTAAATCCTAAACCGTTCAACACCCTGTACGTCCGAATATAGATAGATAGGTAGATAGATGGGTCGATATATGCATATATAGATATGTAAATCTTATTTAGCCACTGGAAGCACTTTAAACTTTTGAGCCGTCCTTATTTGGTCTTTATATTAAAGTTTGATTTTTTTGGCCGTAGTTATCGGGGAAGAGAGTAAACATGTGCATATGTACATATATCCCTCTAGGTTAGATGTATCCCTACGTATCCCTGCAGCCCCTAAACCCTAAAACCTAAACCCTAAACCCTAAGCCCTAAGCCCTACACCTTAAACCCTAAGCCCTAAGCCCTAAGCCCTAAACCCTAAGCCCTACACCTTAAACCCAAACCCCTAAAGCCCCTAAAGACCCTAAAAACCTTGAAGTTGTCAAGGACTTGATCTCGCAGACTGGCCTCGAACCATCCTGGAAGGTTAAGCCAAAGTGAGGCCAGGGTTTAGGGTTTAGGGTTTAGGAGGTTTGGGGTTTAGGGTTTAGGGTTTAGGAGGTTTGGGGTTTAGGGTTTAGGGTTTAGGAGGTTTGGGGTTTGGGGATAAGGGTTTAGGGTTTAGGGTTTTAGTGCCCAACCCTCATACACCGAGAACTTGCGGTTTATGATGGTAAAAGGTACCTTTGCAGTCATGCAGGATCATTCACGGATGCGGGTGCAAGGAACGTAGGTCGTGGCGCCTAAAGGGTGATGCTGTGTTTGGCAGGCGGTGTTGCGTAATTCAGCGTTTTGCGTGGGTGTTGCGTGATTCGGCCGTTGGCGGAAGTTTTGCGTAATTCCGTGTTCGGCATGAATGTTGCATGATAGGATGTCTGGCGGGATTGTTTCCTGTTGGGCGGTGCGCGCGCGAATGCAAAACACCCTAAACCCTAAACCCTAAATCCTAAACCCTAAACCCTAAACCAACCCTAAACCCTAAACCCTAAATCCTAAACCCTAAACCAACCCTAAACCCTAAACCCACATCCCCAGCACCTCCATGCGCAGCACACCCCCATGCACGCCCTTGCACCCTCAGGCACGCGACCTCTTCGCGCTTAGTCGGAAACGGGGCAATGGATCTCCAAAGTACTCCCTTATAATGACCAGAACCCATTCCTCCCTTCGCCAACTATAGGCCCATAAACTCTGAACATTTGACCCTAAATCTTCAGCCTGAAGCTCATAAGCCTGAGCCAGGCTTGACGCCGTGTTTGAAAGAGGGCATGGACCCTCTTTGCCTCGATGCGTCGCCGACAAAAGTGCGTAATCGTTCAGGGTTTAAGGGCTTCGGTTTGCGAGGCCTTTGTGCATGTTGTTTGGGGGTTACCGCCCTGCCTTTTGAATTGTTATGGCCCCTGCTTTTGTTATTTTTACTCTTGATAACATCAGCTTTGCTTCTTTTCGCGGGCAAAACAATTCACATTCTTTGGGCAGTCAAGGAGCTTGCTATGTAATCGTTATTGCCGGTTACGAATTGTGTAATCTTAAAAGGTCAAACCCAGTCACTCAGCCGCATGTGCCCCCACGCAACTATGAAGATGGTGTATTTGGAGGGTTAGAGGAACTTAGCAAGTACACTTACAACCCCTGTAACCACTATCATAACCCCAGTAATTGTGGCTTTTAATCTACTTTACAACGTCCCCTGGACCCTCCAGACAATGCTTGAACACGTCAAGTCACCTTGATTCTTGGTCCCCTAAACCCTTTTGAAAACGTAAACTGGCAACTGGGGGCTTGATCTTCTGGGTGAAGGGCTTAGGGTTACACCGTAAGCGCCTTGCGCAGTGCATCCAGCCTTGCCACAATCCTGAATTTGGAAGATGTGTACTTAGGGCTTAGGGTTTATGGTCCAGAAATGTCTGGATAGATACGATGACCGCTAGGTAGCGATGTAGGTACCTCATCGAAGAGGTATGATGGTTCCGAACATCAAGTTGGGGGTTCCTGTCAAAAGGGATGCTATTGTTTATGCCGTATATCCGCGGACCGAGAACATAAACTCCCGCACATGTTGGTTTTTACCGTTTGGGAGCCCATTTCGTAAGCCCAGCATGGACTCAACATGTTTTGCAAATAAAGTTTTTGGACAATGAAAGTCAGGCTAAAGCACCCTCCATGAAATGGTTCCAGCCCAAAATTAGGATTTCTCAAGGCTTTCCAAGCAGTGATGACTCACAGGCCCTCAATTTTGAAATCTAGCGTGTCATGGTCGTGTAGTACAGTGTTAGCCTTCAGGGTATAGGGTCCTCAAGAGAAAGATGCCAAGTGATCATGTTTCAGCCATCTGTATGCATGGAAGTTTCCACACGTTGCCAGCACCTTTTATTGTTCCAGGGTTTCCCAAGCCAACGCGACCCAACAACAAGACGCGGCGAAGCAGATCTGTCACGGAACTTTGTATGTCTTCACAGCCGCTGATGACAGATTCCTGTTTGTAGTGCGGCTTTATCAAACCTCTTCAGTGACAAGTTTCAGGTCTTGCAGCGATTTGGGAAACATGTAGCGTTCTAGTTTTCTGTGGTCGGATTTCCCAGATGGCGGACAATCGCTTGAGGCCGGTCTCAGTGACCTACTCACATTTTGCTTTGTGGAATGTCATTGTGCCTAGGTTTCCGATAGTGCCAGCGTGTACGCATGACTCGTGAGGCGGGTATCGCCCTGGCAGCTTTAGCTGCTATCATGTGCAAGAAGCTCGACTGCTGATGGGACCACCTGCTGTGGTGTGTGGCTCGGGAAGATGAGTAGGTTGTGATTTCTTTCATTTTCGAGCTCCATGAACATGTGGTTGCAGGCATTTGGGAGTCTGGAATTGCCCGTTTCAATTCTTTTGGAAGGTTTAACGTCACAAGTTGCTTTCTTGTTGGGTGGGATCGCCGCATCCTGTGCTAGTTACCTCTTTTCATGTGATGGCCACGGTCAGACCTTGACACACATGAAGCAGACCCGTGCCTAGATCTGATGAGGCACGTATGCATCAGCCGATTTTGCAGACTATGGACGCTGCAATGCTTCACAAAAAACAACGCCTTACCAGGTTTTACAACACATCGTTTCATTTGAGTAGTATTTTATTTGGGGATACTATGGTACCCAATAGAGAGTAAGAGAATATCCTCCTTTTGGGGTATAGTATCTTATATAAGGAATAATATCTTACTGTGTTTAACCACCAAACAAAACGCCACTCATTTGTATGAAGAAGTGGAACCCTTAGAGCGATTTCTGGCCGAAAGCGGAATGAGTTGCTTGCTTCCCCCTTCTAGAGCTTTGGGATCTTCACACGAGACAAGGCTTGTGATTAGTTTTTGGTGATTGTACATGGGATCCCTTTAGACTAGTGGTGACTGCATATATTTCTGGTCCAACTTGGAGGACCTTGCATAATAACCATTGGTCAGGACATGAAATCAGAGATGTTTAGGCTTTGAAGCTCCGCGAGTGAAGTTTGAACTTGTTGTCTCCAAGCAGCTCAGGTGCCGGCCAGGACAAACCGCAGATCTCTGTCAGTGGGTTCAAGTCGTGTGCCGCTTGGAGATACGAATGGTGAAGCGAGAAACTCAAGGGCAAACGGCCCAAACTTTCACAAGGTTGGTTTGAAACCAGCCGTTGTTTTGCTTACTCACGTGTATGGCAGGGTCTTTCGCAGTTGAGCAATGGAGGCAAAGTCCATCCGGAGCACGTGAACTGAGGGATTTCATGTTTCCTGCAAACCCTCGCCATGCTTGCATCGCCCAGCTTGCTTCGACAAGTGCTCTGCAGGGGCGTGTTTGCAACTGCATCACCCACGGTTAGAATGCCGCAAAGATGGTGGGGGTAGGTGGCGTTTTGCGATATTCCTTCGGGCTTAATTAGTTTCAGACAGGACTCCCGTCGCTGCGCCTTTAAACTGCCAAGAAGTAGGTTTCTGCTCATTAGGAAAGGATTCCCCTGCATTGAGGGATCTCTCTGGGCTCCCTTCTTGAACAGGCTTTCCTCTGGAAAACTGTTATTTGATCAGGGTGTATACAGGAACTATGAACCAGAGGTAAGCAGGTGCACTATGCAGCTGCAGAGTCTGCATTGGTGTTGCTGCCTGCCAGGCAGCAAGCCACCCCATCGAGGAGATCGGACATCGGGTGTTGCTGGTTGAGCTCCTAAGTAGAGACGTCTGGCACCTTGCAGCCTAATGTTGTTTAGTTTTTCTGCCGAGAAGGTAATAGTGTTGTGCTGTGTCCAGGTTGCAGAAACCAAATTGTTCGCCACGGCCAAGTGTGAGAAAGACTGAGTTCATACGCTCATTCATGTGCTATATGTGCTCCGGCTGAGTTTGTTTGGAGGCCGCCGCTGGACGCCCGAGTTGCCCAGGGTTGGATCAGAATTCAAGTTGCAATCTCTGCTTTTGTTAGCCCATTTTTTAGGCAGCAGCTATGGTGGGGGTATGCGGAGGGGGTCCCCCCAAAGGGGACGCCCGCAAAGGATTTTCTGTGACCGGGTTGCAGCCGAGCTTCACTCTGAGGGCTGCTGAGGCTTAGGAAGGCTTAGCAAGGCTTAGCAAGCCTTAGTAAGCCCTAGTAAGCCTTAGGAAGAATTAGGAAGTTCCAGGCACATGGAAAGAACGAGAACGTGCCGTTTTTTTGCCCATGGTTCAAACGCACCATGACATGGCGATGTTCAACATCGCTCTGGCATCTCAGCTGCGCATGCATGCTTTGGCAGCAGAGGGGCCTGCGTGCAAAGATGATTTGACCAGGATCGCATGTCGACAAGTATGGCGACCTTTTGATAAAGACATTGCGCATCTGTCCAAGGCATCGTGCCCAGTCGAAACCCTGAACCCAACCACAAACTATCTGCTGTGGCGAAGGTTGGGTGCCCAGCCCTGAGCAATCAAGGCTTGAGCCTCTCTGCCTTGGCTGTTGGGCGGGCTGCCCAACGCTCTCCGAGGGCCTCCCGAGCCCTGCCGCGTGCTCCAGCTCGGGAGCACGCGGTAGCACTCGGCAGCGCTCGGTAGCACTCGGCAGCGCACGGGAGCATTCGGCAACGCTCGGGAGCACTCAGCAGCGCTCGGGCATTACGCAACAGCACTCAGCAGCACTTGGCAGCCAGCGTAGGGTTCTGGCTCGCCTGGGTCAAGTCCCACGCACAGCCGCCGGGCAGTCGAAACTCCTGCCAATCTTGAGCTGCGAAGCAGCCTTGGTGGTGCTGCTCAACAGCCACGCTGAATTCTTCGGTAATTAGCAGTATCATGACACGCTCTGGCGCCAAATCTGAAAACACAAGTTTCGACTGAAGCGATCAACTCTGCGTGAATGCGTACCAGCTATCTAGATGTTATTTCAGAATTTCACCTACCCGGACCTACCCAGCTGCCATTCAATTATCTGAGTCATTTCTGCTGCCTAGCTCCTGAAAATTCATTTGGGGGGCACGCTTTGGGGGGACCCGCCCTGCATCACCCCCTATATGAGCGAGTCAGCGACACGCAGAGATCAGGCTACACAGCACCCGCGGCGCGCTTGGTTCGATTTTGAAAGTTGCAAAGCGTTCGGGAGGTTTCGGGGAGGTAGCGTGATTGGAGATTCCGGTTTCGCGTTGCATCCCTACTTTGCTCAAGAGCGGGTGGCATGGGGGTGTGGCAATATAGCAGGTCCGGTTCGGGGCTGTGGTGACAGTTCATTCCGTATCACAATCCAAGGGTGCGGAACGAGCCTGCAAAATCCGTTCCAGACCCCTTTTTTCCAAACTGATACATGCAGCATCCAAAACTGCACGTGGCGCTGAACAAATCTGTTCCATGCTTGCTCATACCGATTCCAGGCCTGTGATGAGAAAATGCTAGCCTATTCGGTATTTATGCGAGGAGCAAAGACTAGTCACCGTTCCAGGCCTTCCGGATCAAGGGTGCGTTCCAGATCCTCTGAGACAAGCATGTTAGGGGCTTGTCCCCAAGGCCCCCTACTTTTGATACTCACCCAGGCATTGGCAGTCGCAACATGTGGCCCTGCAGACTCCAAGGCCTTCTATTCAAAGCATCTATGTGACAAGTCATGAAACGCAATTGGAGCTATTCTCGCACAAGTCAGGCTCACAAGCTTTCAGTCACGGCGTGACGATGTTGCGCCCAGGCTCATAAGCCATCGCTGCAGTCTCCGGGCAGCCACCATGGCATGTTGGTCATGCTGCTGGTTTATACGAAGAGTGGTACCACAGCATCCCACGTTAAAGCTGGTGGCTAAGACTATGACTTGTCAGACTCCGGCAGCAAGCTGTTACAGTCACAGCCAAGACATGTTGCGCAACACCCACATCCTGCCGGCTTGCGGCATTTGGTCAATTCGCTGCGAAGTTGCGCTGACCATGTACGCAAATGAACGCCTGTGAGGCCTTGCATCATGAGGTGTTGGTTTGCAAGCGCCGATGTCCCTAGGTGCAGGTTGCGAGCATGGCCATACCACGGGCTATCTGAAGCGAAGAGTCCCACTAGTAGACTTTTTCCAAACCCCTCCAAGAAGGTAGTGCCAGAGTCAGGTACTTGAGACCCCGAGAACAGGCTCGGTCAAGATTTGCTATTTGGGTGTTTGGCTCACTTTTGCCTGGCACAGGAGGATGCAGCTTGAGGACAAGGGGCGAGACAGGTATCATCGCAGTACTTTCAAGTCCCAGGGTGACACTTTGGCAGCAACGTGGACCCTAGCAGTGTTGCGTGCTGTTGCGCGGACGTCCAATGGAGTGTGCTTATGGTTGCCTGCTGAAGAGTTACAAGTCACCCCTGTAGCTGTTTTCTGCGGTGCCCAAAATTCCAACAAAAAACTCTGACTCATGACTTCCTGCTCCTTGCCGGATGCCAGAAATCCGAGTTTTTTTCCCATGCGGAGACTTTGGTCTTTAATATGTATAGGCGGGCTCAATTATTTGCAAAGCTGTTGGGCTCAAAGGCCGCTTTGGGCTGCTCCATGCCCTTTCTGAAACATATGCGCCATGCAGCCTCAGCGATTTGCATTGGTGCTACCGATGTCTGCCTGCTCACCAGCGAGTCCGCCTGGACAATGGGTATCCGCCGTGAGGCCTAAAGTGTTCTGCAGTGCCCAAGTCGCAGAAAGCCGCTCAGGGGTTAATGAAGATGCTTGCCATAGCCAAGTGCATCGGACACTTAAACTTGCGCATCGTTTCGCGTGATCACACTTCATCTTTTGTGAAAAGCCGCAGCTGGACGCCCCTCCCCTGACCGAGGGCCGCACTGCAGCACTGATAGAGCTGCACACGGCACCGGATGTGCTGTACCACAAGCAAAGATCGCACGCAAGCACAGATGCTGGGCTCATGCTTCCTGTACGGGCGACTGCTCTAAGCAACTGCGCAAGAAATATTCCAAAGCGGATGTGGCGCTGGAATTTCTCGCAGGACTCGGACAGATCACAAAACTCTGTTGGGATTCTTCTTACACAAGTCAAGTTTTTCTCGCAGGGTGACAGTGTTCTGCTGTGGCCGATAAACAATCACTGCAGCCTCAGGGCTGCAACCATGGCGTGTTGTTCATGCTGCCGCTTTAGACAGAGCAGGATCCGGAGCCCACCGTGAAGGTATTGATAGTCGCTTGTCAGGCATCAAACTGTCGCAGCCAAGACGCATGGTGCAATGTCCGTATCCTACCAGCCTGTAGCATTTGGTCAGCTTGCTGAGAATTCGCTCTGACCAGGTGCGGACATGCGGTCCTGTAAGGCCTTTTGTCATGGATTGCTGGTTTGCAGATGTTTCAATAGGGGACGGATGCGCCAAGATAAAATCCAGGGGCTTGTGCCCCCAGATTTAGACTCATACATACAGGTTTTAGTTTTCGGTGATCTGGGCATGGGCTGCA
>CAJNIZ010006157.1:4724-18113 GCA_905231905.1 Symbiodinium pilosum
TATCTCTTAAGTGGTCGGGGCCGCTAGCTCTCTGGCCAGGTGAAAATTCCAAGTTAACGGATGAGAGCTGCATTCTTTAAAAACGGCTCTGACTTGCTGTTGGGTCTTTGCATGGGTTAATGGGGGACACTATAACCCAGTTTCCATGTAATTTTCCATTTTCTTGTCCTTGGATTCTCCATTCTTACCCTAAGGCATGAATCCTAGGGTTTACCCGTGTGGTACTCTTGTAGCTCTAAATCGCCCGTCGATAATGTGAAAGCCTGATTAATCACCAACGTTCCGGCCCTAAATTTCTTGCGTAATTACACTTCAGGCCCTTACACTACAAAATCCCTAGGGTGAGCTTCAGGTTTAGAGTTTCTAAGCCCAGCTCTTATTTTTTCCTATTTCCTATTTGAACATCCATTAATGTTGGACACTGCTGACCTCCAAAAAATTAAGGACCCGCAATGAGGGCCCTCAGCCTCCTGCTGTTCTGAGGTCCCTGTGGATTGATTGAAAATGGAGTTGTGAATCCTTCCTACATTTTTCGAGTCCCAAAATCAAAAGACATTAAAGCGGCCCACAAATCACTACCCCTGAAACTGAATAAGCTGGCCCCAAAACACATCGCAAAAGCAGGTCCAACCTATACTACTGGGGGAACAGCCTTCAACCTGTACATTCCCCATCTACGTATCCCCAGCTACCCCCCCCCTTCCGCCTATCCTGGTACACATGTGATCCAATTTTATCCACATCTACCAAATATATAAGACTAAACCACAAAGCCTACAACACCCTAAACCCTAAACCCTTTACCCACTTCCACAGTAACCCAGCTGCTCTGCCAAACGATCAGCAGAAATGCGCTGACCACAAAAGGAGCATGGCTTGCCCCAAACCTCTGTTTGGGGTTTAGAGTTTAGGGTTTAGGGTTTGGAGTTAAGGGTTTGGGGTTGTTTAGGGTTTGGAGGTTAGGGTTTGGGGTTTAGGGTTTAGGGGGTAGGGTTTGAAGTTTCAAGGGTTCAGAGGCTTAAGGGTCAAGGGTTTACAGTTTTGCGTTGAAGCTTTAGCTGTTGGTGGAGGAAAGCTGGTAGCAAGTCGGATACAAATCTGAGACCTAAACCCGAAGCCATTTTCAGTGTTAGCTTGAGGGCTTCACAACAATGCTTGTTGAAATGAAGGGTTGCATTGGCTTGTTTCACAGACAGGAAGCCAAACCTAAAGGCACAAGAGCTGGCCCATGAGGCCATGTACCCTCACAAACTTGAGACAGAGAAGCGAAAGAAGCGGATGATCGTATGTCATCACCTCATGAATATTGAGTCCAACATTGAGGAGAAATCCCAGAAGACGATCCCACAAGACGTGTCTCTACTTAAAGACGTGAAAAAAATAAAGCCAAATCCCACCGCCCAGCTTCTGACCCCTACAACCTAGTCTCTACCCCAAAGCCCCTGAACCCTGACCCTGAACTCTAAACCCTAAACCCTAAACCCTAAACCCTAATAAATCATGTTAGGCTCCTCCACACCTACCAACCAATCCTAAGCCACAATACCCCAAAACCTCAGAACAGCAAAGGGACCGCGCCACGAGCCATCCAAACATGGGGATGACCAAGACATGCACCTTGCTTGCTGGCTCTTAGTAGGGAATCTGGTATTTTTTGATTCTAGTCCCCCTTAAGTAGATAGAATCTGGCTTTGAGTATATAATGAGATAAGATCCCCATATACACCATATTCTATCTACTTAAGGGAGGACTATATATTCCCTGATTCCCTGCTAAGAATCAGTAAGTTTTGGGCGTGCCCAAGGAGCTTCGGGTTCGTAGGGAAGGAAGGAATGGGGTTTAGGGTTTAGGGTCCAGGGTTTAAGGTTTAGGGTCTAGGGTTTAGGGTCTTGAGTTTAGGGTTTAGGGTTCAGGGTTTGGGGTTTATGAAGGAATGGAAAAGAACATGGAAGCTACTATCATGAAGGATCGAATGGAAAACATGGAACATGAAATGGAGATGAAGGCTCTATAAGGGTTATGAAACCAAAGTGGCTTCTGAAACTACAACAGGGCCCTTATGGACTGCATCAACGCATTTCTTGTGCTCGGGGAAGACCGGGCTCTCCATTCAGATTTCTGCAGGGGAAAAAAGACATCCGCGGTCAACCAACACGCAGCCCTCCAACAAGGCTACATAAAGACTCCCAAACCCCAACCCCTAAATCCTAAATACCCTAAATCCTAAACCCTAAGCCCTAAATCCTAAACCCTAAGCCCTAAACCTTAAACCCTAAACCCTATTCGAAAACATCTTCATCCGGTCTAGCTGAGTTTGGGAGAGCACCAGGGGTCGAGGTTGAGGAGTTGAGGCTGCTGGGTCTTGTTTTGAGGTCTAGGGTTTAGGGATTATATAGGGGTTATAGGCTTTCCCAAGTGAAGAGTGTAGGGTTTGGGGTGTAGATTTTCCCATCGTCCTGGGAGTCGGGATACCTCTGTCGTGTGGTATGGATGACATACACACGCATGCTCACCTGCATGAAATGCATGTGAATGAATGTCAGGGGCCTCGAGAGTTTAGATTTGCGTGACTTGGACAACTTCCCATATGCACACAAGGATCTGATGGTGCTCTTTCTGGGGTCTTGCGGGCGCTTCTGAGAGTATGTGCTTCTGCCAGTATGCAGAAATCCCGAGGAGAATCGAAAAGCGTTCTCAACAGCTTCTCTACTGGAATATCTCCGTGGGCCTCCGTTTGAACAGGGACCTGGTAGTTTCGGTAAATGGAGGGACCCCAATTTAGCCACAATATACTATAACCTTCAGTATTAGAAACTTCAAAATGGCACGCCGAACTTTAGGAAACCCCCATGTTAACATTTGGTTTAGGTCGGTCTCCTGGAAAAACATTCGGCAGCCTGCGCGGTGAGCCCTACCCAGAGAGGGTTCAAGTGCCCGATCAAAAAAATGCTCGAGGCTCTGGGTGTCCGGACTTGTTGTACAGGTTTTGGGGCCGGACACGATGATTCGGCACTTGGCCCCCTCTGGGAATCTGAACACTGCGCCCTCAATTCTCAGCCCTGTAAAATAGACTGCTTGGGGGCTTGTATCAAGAATTGAAACCTTGATCACGAGCCCTGAACAGTAGTCTCTTCTCATAGTTGCCACAGTGAGCCGGAAATCCTGCGCGGAGATTCCAGTGCACGAGAATTTGTATCACTTTCTCCCAAATTCCTAGAACTGTTTACCAGAATTATGATCACCTTAGTATCTCCAGGTCAATCCTCAACCCAACCCTCAACCCCAAACCCTGAACCCCAACCCCTAAACCCCTAACCCCTTAACCCCTAGACCCAAGGCCCCAAAGTAGGTAGAATAATCGCCCAAAACCCCTAAATATAGCCCAAAAGGCCATTATTCTACGTACTTTGGGGGTTCAAGTAGACCCAAGGCCCTACTGTCATGCCCGGGCACCGAGGCCCCACAGGAGGTGAAGGCATTCCTAGGGGCTCGTAACTGGGCTTTAAAAGGGTTTGGGATCTAGGGTTTAGGGTTTAGGGGTTTAGGGTTTAGGATTCAGGGCTTAGGTTCTATGATCTGCAGTCAATATGTCCTAAATGATTTAATGGACACAAGTTCCTTATTAGGGACTATACTAGGGACCATATTAAACGACAAGAGGGACACCTATGTAAGCTGTTTGGGGTCACTGCATGAGGCTAAGATTGACAGTAGCTCAAGAGGGTTGTTTAGGGTTTGGGGCTTCGGGTTAAGGCTTTACTTATACAGGTGCTATTCAGGGTAAACCTAAAGCCTAAGCCCTCAACCCTTGGGCATCACAGCATGTAGACAGGTTGGGGTCTATGGGGGGTCAGGTTTTAATTTGGTTTCAAGTTTAGGGCTTAGGTATTAGGATTTAGGGTTCAGGGTTGAAGGTTTAGGGTGTAGGGCTTTAAGGTTCAGAGTTTAGGGTTTAAGGTTCAGGGTTTACAGTTTCTTTCGCTGAAAGCAAAGCCCACTACCTCAAACTACAGACTTGTCCCGAATCTCCTTACACAGGTATATTGCCAACAACGCAAGAACTTGTTGCTTGGCTTAGATACCTAGTTAGAGTGTTAGGCGTCATGGAACCACTGGGACTCTTGTCGGCAGCAGCTACGGGCAAACAAGGCTTAGGGTCTTAAACATGGATGATTCTGCAAACCCTACCCAGTGAGACGCTTCACTGCACCAGCTTGCACCCACCCCGATGTAATGGTACAATATTGTGGGTATCCAGTATTGGCAGGTGGGGAGGAGGAATTACTGAAGGAGGTAAGTATATATCTATATACACAGATACATACACATATATAGGGTTCAGACCTAGCTCCAAGCGTATAGTGCAACAGCCCAGAACAGCAAAGCCTGCTCATCTGATTAATCCTGTTCGAATCCTCACAGTTTGGGGCTATACAACACGCCCCCAACCCCTACCAGTGAATATTTCCATCATCACATTTCAAACGGCTTTCATCAACAATGCGTGGGTCGGGTTGCGCTACCCTAGGGCTCCAAAACGCCCGCTGTAGGGGCTATGTCAAGATTTCGGGCCCGAAATTACTGTCTTTCATAGACTCAACCCTAAAGCCTCAAACCCTCATCCCCTAAACCCATAATCCAAAGTTTTGACTTAAACCCCAAGGGTTTTGACTCAGACCCTTAGGGGTATGTTCCCTACACCCTGAACCGTAAACTCTAGACCCTAAATTAAACCCCAAACCCTTAAACCTTAGCCCCAAAGAGGCTCCTAAACCCGAAGCGCACTCCTTAGGGGCCCGTTGGTACTGTACTTTCGCAGACCTGTGGGGGTCAACGGGGGCGCAAGATTTCTGCCAAGAACAGTACAGGTCACGGTAATCCTACTCCATGTATAGCGGCACTTCTAACCCAACCGTAAGCCCTGCAAGGTGAGGTTAAAAGTAAGCTCCAAATACCAGGAATACTTGTGGAAAACTGCCCTAAACCAATATGACCCCTAAATACACCTCTTATAAAGCTATATAGCCCTAAACCATTAAAGATAAATCCCTAAACCCTAAACCCTAAATCCCTAAACCCTGAACCCTAAACCACGTAGTACCCCATCCGAGCAGCAGCTGCATGGGCACATCTATCCCTGAGCCACCGGCATCCTCGAGTTCAGGGTTCAGGGTTTAGGGTTTGGGGTTCAGGGTTTAGGGTTCAGGGTTCAGGGTTTAGAGCTCAGGGTTTAGGACATAGGGGGCTTCGGCATTTGAGGCTTAGAGTTTACAGGACTTATAGGTTTGGGATTAGGATCTAGAACCCTCCCTGAACCCTAAACCGTTAGGATATGTGTAGTGCATAGGACTCAGGAGGTTTGGGGCTTGGGCTTTGGGCATCGCGTCTAGGACTTAGGGTTTAAGGCTCCGGAATTGAGCCTAGGGTTTAGGGTTTATAAGGTATAGTGTTAGTTTAGGGCTTCGGGGTTACGGGGTTAGTCTATTTGGATGTCCTTGAAAAGGCCCTTATATGTTGGCTTTTTGTGGGACAAGAGAGGCCTCGGGCACCAAAATGGGATTGAGGGGCCCAATCAAAGCTCTTGCGTTGTGCGACTTCAATTGTCTCTACAATCTCCCAAGTCCTCGACCCAACACTAAACCCTGAACCCTAAAACCTAAACCCAAGCCTAAACTCTTGACCCCAAGCCCTTGATCTGGCAGCCTGTAGCACCTTGCCAGAACTTCTCAAAGCCCTTCCAAAAGGAACCTGCCCGAATGCACACTCAGAATCCTAATCTGCTGAAGGGAACTTGTCCTCAAGGAAGGTTGTTGGAAGCCCTAAAGAAATCCCAAGAGAGCGCCCGAGCCTGGATGATGTGATCTTTCCAGCTGAGCTCCTTGCTTTCAGGAGACCGTGTAGTGCTTTAAATTGTTCAGGCTTTTCACGGGGAATGAGTGAGTACAATATTGCATGCAAGGCATAGGCTTATACCGTTGATGAAGTAATTACAACAAAAGTTGCTCACCCTAAACCCTAAATCCGAAACCCCTTAACCCTAACCCCCAACCCTAGACCCCAACCCCAAACCCTAAACCCTAATTTTGGGGCTGCGAGGCGAGGCGGGACTTTACCTGAAGCCTTGCAGGAAATCAGGGCACGGATACCAAGAGTAGTCTCCACATGAGATATGTCTACCATACTTTAACGGACATGGGTTCCTCATAGGCGTCTGCACTACCCCATTTAGGGTTTAGAGTCTTTAGTTTAGGGAGTATTTCCTACATACGTCAATGGACATGGGTTCGTTAAATCCTAAATCCTAAACCCTACACCCTAAACCCTAAATCCTAAACCCTGAACCCCGCGCGCTCCTCACTTCGCCAGCTCTGCATACAGCGGTACATGAAGAGATTCCTGAACCGCACACACTCCGGGTGTAGGCTTTCGGTTTTGGGGCCCTAAAACCTAAACCCTAAACCCTAGTTTAGGTTTCAGGACTTTCCTGGCTCAAGGGTTCCCTCAAAGTGTTAAGGTTTAGGGTTTAGTTGGCAGCCTAACTGAGGAGCAGCATTGGGCCGTCCTCAGGAGAACCCATAGATTCATAGTATTGGGTTGGTATTTGGTACCCACAAGCTTTGAATGCAGTCTGACATTCATTCACGATGACATTATGCCTAAAGCCTAGACCCTAACTCATGGTGACGGGCAAACGTCTCGTCCAACATTTTGCACCTCTAACCCCTAAGAGTCCAAGTTAGGGCCTAGGCCTTAGGCACCAAACCGTTCAGATTATTATGGTGGCTGGGACCTAATGCCCCAATCGTTTGGGCACTTGGACCCCTAAACCCCAGACCCTGAACCCTAAACCCTCACTGAATCCGCATAGTGAGGAGCCTGAATCGGAAGCCTTCCTTAACTTAGAGGAGTCTGGCTCCCTGAAGTGTAGGATTATAAGGTTTGGGGTTTAATGGTGTGGGATGGAGGATGCAAGGCTTAAGGTTCAGGAGTGTAGGGGTTTAGGGCTTAGGAAGGGCTATTATTGGTTTCAGCAGACTCCTAAATCGTAAGCCCCGAGCAACAAAGACCATGCAACCCGAATGTTAGTTTCTGTACATTGGGGGACCCCAAGATAGACCCCAAAATGCAATAATCCTTACAATGCAGGGACCCCCGACATACATCTCCGAGGCACACGAGGTAAAACAGCAGAATGGACTTGTACTGGCGGCTTGTCAGAGCCTTCCAGGCTTCGAGGTTGAAACCCTAAACCCTAAACCCCAAAGCCCAAACCCTAAACCCTAAACCCCAAAGCCCAAACCCTAAACCCTGAACCCTAAACCTTAAACTGCGTATGGTAGGACTCAACATTGAAGGAGCTTTGGAGGTTGATAGGATTCAGAGTGTTGATCGTTTAGGCTTAAGGACTTAGGGTTTAGGCTTCTGGGCTTAGGGTTTAGGGCTTAGGGTTACAAAAACCAACGCCTGAGATAAGGCTTGTATTCAAGCTTAGTGTTGAGGATCGAAAAATCAAAGTTTCAAGTTGGCAGCATGACTGCAGCATAGCTCTGATGGCTCGTGGTCGGTTAGTACAAGGGCCTACTAGATGGCATCCAAGGAATAATCCCTAAACCCTATAAACCCTGAACCCTAAACCCTAAGCCCCAAACCCTAAACCCTGCATCCTGTAAACTCAATAAACCTGAAGCCCAAAGAAGAAAAGGCCTATGCTTCGCCAGGGCGACCTAATCTGGAGTGGGATTGTTTTGGCTTTTCCCTCCAAGACTCACCACACGGTTTAGGCTTAGGGTTTACGTTTTAAGTTTAGATTTTAGGGTTAGGCGTGATACTATTCATAGAATTTGGGGCGCGCAGTGCCCGCAGTTTAGGGTTAGGGTTTAGGATTGGGGACTGAGGGTTTAGGGTTTAGGATGTCGGGCGTAGGATTTAGGATTTTCTTGTTCAGGGTTTAGGGTACGGCATTGATGCAGCGCCTAAACCTACCAGGCATGGGCAATCCTGGAACTGGATTTGATGAAGAATCAATCCCGAAGGGTGCGATATGATATGAATGGTACTTGGGACCTAAATTTCAAATCCTATTATTTGGGTCCTTGGACCCGTAGAGAAATGAACAGGAAAATGGACAATGAAATGACATGGAAACTGGGGTGATATAGAGCTGCTAGGGATGGTAGGCAGTATTGTGGTTTCAGGGTCTAGGGTTTAGGGTTGTAGATTCCCTGTAGAATTCGTGTGTACCTCAAAGAGGCCTCAAAATCATCTGGGTCATTCTTCAAGCTTCTACATTGCAAGGTTCCTGGGTTTTAGGGTTTAGGGTTTACGGTTCAGGGTTTAGGACTAAATCCCTCAGAAGCCCTCCTCAAGCGTACGAGGGAATTTATGGGTATCTTAACGTTTTCTTAGAAAGTCTGTCCCATCTGCGTTCCTGTGGGGAGCACACTGAACCCTAAACCCAAGGTAATTCAGAAGAACTTCAATTCCCGATTTAAGTCCATTTTGGTACCATTCTCTATATAAACCACCATCTAGGGTGAGGTCGGGTGAGGTCGCTGTAAGTTGTTTAAGGCCCTACCTGACATGTTCTCAAGAAACCTAACTTTCTCTATACCCATTCGACAAGTTTGACTCCTGGCACCCCGAACTACTGATCCTACATCCCTTCAAAAACTCGAGCTACACCTCAGTAACCCTGCCCAAACCCCAAACCTTAAAATTCAAGCCTTAGACCCCAAACCTCAAAATCTACCACCACCCAAACCCTATAGAGACCCACCAGCCGGAAGCCCTGAACCCTAAGCCCCAAACCTAGAAGCAAAGTTCTTTGAGAGGCCTCAAGCGCAGTCGCGCAAAAACTTCTCTGTCCTTCTTCGCTGTCCTGCGGTTCCTCCTGGAATTTGGGGGTTTAAGGTGTAGGGATGTACGGAGTTATGCAAGGTGTTGGGTTTGAGGTGCCTGGGATTAGGGGCTCTAAAGGGCTTGAGTTCAGGCCTGGGGGTAAGGTTGGGGGGCTTGCGGAGTGTAGCTTCAGTTGTGGCGGATGGGGATGTATGATCTGGGGTGGTAGGGATCGAGATGCTTTCGTGCTCTGGGAGTGTGGGTTTGCATGCCATGGAGAACCCACCCTGACTCCCACGATTTTGTACACAATGAGCCCTGTATTATCCTTTCAAAAACTAATCGGGGTGCTGCGCGGGCGTTTACGATTTATCCCAAACCCTTCCCGAAGGGTCCAAGCACTCATATGATAGATAATTTCCGGCCCAAATAGGTTCCTGTATAGGTATGCTGGGCCCTGATTGCGTACTATTTAGATACTTGGACACGAAGGGGTTAAACCCCAAATCCTGCATCGCAAGCCCTCAAATCCCAAACCTTCAACGCCGTAGGATATATAAACCGCGAACTTTGAACCTTTTATTCTAAATATGGAGCCACACACCCGAATGTTAAATTCCCAAACCAAGAACACCATATGAGTAGCGTTTTTTTTTTGGTCGTCAAAACCCAGTAAGATTATCTTCGTTATATAAAATACTCTACCCCAAAAGGAGGATATAATCTTACTCTATATTGGGTACCCTAGTATCCCCAAATAAAATACTACTCATATGAGCTATAGTTTAAACTCCTCGTATCCCCCTTTATAACCCCTAGTGCACCTGGTCCGACGTTTGCTTCTCTGGAAGTGACTCGAGCGGGCTGTCCACCGGCAGAGCCCATTCAAACTTCTCCACGACGCCGTCCGTCTAGCGCAGTTCACGGTTGTCTTACGGCAGTACAATGTAAAGGCTCAACGTTTGGATGCCGGCTTGGGATTCAATATATGTACCAGCGGAAAAGGTTGCAACCAACATTGACGCAGGTCAGGGTTCAACCTTGGCGCTCTAGGGCTAGAGCTTGATTGCCGCTCTGGGATAGAGCTGTCGAGGTATTGGGCGAACAGACCCAACGAAACTTCTTGAATCCTGACCCTGAGCACCGAATACCTAGCAACCCCCTAAACCATAGCCCTTAATCTGAACCCTGTACCTCCCCGCCCTGTAATTACTCAGCCTGCTCCTGCTGGACAGTCGGAGCCGCTTGGAGGTACTACGCAAGCCTAAAGAGTTGCGAAAAGCATGACCCTGAGGGTCAAATACTATAAGATTAATGGTATTTGGGGCGTAGAACCCTATTATTTGGGTCCTTGGGCCCTTAGGCTAAGTTGCAGCTCCCAGCACTGGACTCAGGACCCCGCCTTCCTCTGAATCTCATTATTTGTCAAAAGCCTGCAAGAAACTCGGAGCTGCCCAAAATCAGGGCCTCCCAGCTCCCAGAGCCACAATACAGAGTTTACCTTAAGCCCAAAAGTATGTAAAATAATAGCCCTAAACCCATAATAACAGCCACAAAGGCCATTATTTTACATACTTTTGGGGTCCAGGTAGGGTTTAGGGCTGAGGTCCTAGTCTTAGGCACCTGGCCCTCATTGCGCTTCCGCATCAGCAGGTTCATGGCTTCCTCAAACAGCTCCCGAAAGCCGAAATCAAGTGCCAACACAAAGGAGAGAAATACTTTGATGAGGAGTGGGCAAATTTAGGGCAAACTAGAAGGATCAAAGTTGGGCAGGTGCCTATTCCGAGTATATAGGGCTACTTGAGGATATATGGGTAGCATACAGGGTGAAAAAAGGGTTAGACAGGATAATACGGGTAATTATTATGTAGGGTTGTATAGGGATATGTATGGGAGGAGGGTCGTGCAAGAAGATGCCCTTAAACTTGGACCCTCCATCCACAAAGCCTGGGCCGTGCCCCAAACCCCAAACTCTGTTTATTGGGGGGTAGTCTCCGTGAAGCCCTATATAGCCCCGATATGATTCCTATATATGGTCCCTATGAAGCCCCTGAACCCTAAATCCTAGACCCTAACCCCCTAGACCCTAAAAATGACCCCGCTAAACCCTATACCCCGAACCCTTGACCCCAAGCCCTAAGCCCTAAACCATATAAACCCTAAACCCCCAACCCGCCCCTCAACCCCCTGGATCAGGGTTTAGGGTTTAGGGTTTAGGGGTTTAGGGTTTCAGGCCTGGTCCGATACTTGCCTGTGTCGAACCGATTCCTGCGGACGGTCAACCGGCAAAAGCCCGTCGAACCCCGCCGCAAAAGCGTCATCCTCGGGGTCGCAGTCAAGGATCTTAGGCTAAGGGTTTAAGGTTTTGGGTTTAGGATTTAAGGTTTAGGGTTTAGGGTTTAAGGTTTAGGGTTTAGGATTTAGGGTTTAGGGTTTAAGGTTTAGGGTTTAGGATTTTGGGTTTCTGGGTTGATGTCAAGGAACTTAAATTAAGGGTTTAGGCTTCAGGACTTAGGGTTTAGGGTTTCTGGGCTGCTGTCAAGGAACTTAAATGAAGCTACTATAACAAGGAAACCTTGTTATGTTCACTGTATACCAATCTTACGGTAACTTGGTTTAAACTGCTGAACAACAACCAGTCCCAGGGATGTTCACTGGCTACTTATGAAAATACGAAAAAAAACCAATGTCTGATGCCTTGCTCCACTATTGGTGTTCAGCGCAGTAGAATCCACAACGTATCCAACAATGACCCACTCCAGGCTTCAGGGTTTCCAGTCTAAAGCTTGACTGTTGCTCTGGAGTACAGCTGTTAAGATATTGGGTTGCCAAAGCCCGCCCAAACGTCCTACACAATGAAAGCATGCAGCCCCCAGCAAGCCCAAAAAGCAAGTGGGTACATCCAGAACTCCAAACATGTGAGCTATTGTCTAAACTCCAAGTATCCCCCCTTAATAAGCACTATAGTAGTCCCCTATATAATCCCTTGTATAACCCCCTTTAAGGAGTTTAGACTATAGCTCATGTTGGATCAAGCGAAGCGTCTCTCTCGTACGCCACCTAGGCAGTCATAACTCCAAGCTCACCTTTGCCTTACCTCTCCCAGACTACTATGCAACCCCTTTCAACCAGAAAACACCGAAAAGATGCCGTTAACCCCTCCGAAATCGAGACCCCGCAAGGTTCTAGACCCGGATCCCTGACCTCCATCAGTCTCCATCTTTTCCAGCCCTAACTTCCTAAACCATGCAGCCCTAGACCTCTGCACGCCTGGACCTTTCAACGCTAAACCTCAAAATTCCCAAGCACTAACCCCTTGCTTTGTAGCCCCTGACTGTGGGGTTCATGAGAGCAAGTTAGTACTTTCAAAAGGGTGCGGTAGGTGTGGTGCTTCCGAGTAATGAAAAGACTGCTTGCAACAATGCCCTAATTCAGGGTTTGAGGTTTACGACTGTGGCGTTTCATTGATGCCTTGAGGTACGGCTTACGAAGCCTGTCAAAACATCTTGAATCCTGCGTCTCGGACACGCAGCAAGCCAACAAACAACTGCACAACACCTTCAGTCTGAAACCGTGTAAACCCTTAAACTTCAAACTTGAGGCCCAAACCTTAAACTCTAAACTCCAAATCCTTACACCCTAAACCCTAAACCCCAAATCCTTACACCCTAAACCCTAAACCCCAAAACCTTACACCCTAAACCCTCCGGACGAAGCCTTGTCCGACGTTTGCTTCTCTGGAAGCGACTCCAGCGGGCTGTCCCCCCACAAAGCCCGGTCAAATCTTTCCACAATGTTGTCATCCTCGGGCTTCTGTCACCGGTTTAGGGTTTAGGGTTTGGGGTTTGGGGTTTAGGATTCAGGGTTTAGGGTTTAGGATTTAGGGTTTGGGGTTTAGGATTTAGGGTTAGGGGTTTAGAGTTTAGGGTTCAGGGTTTCGGTCAACTTGTTGAGATTACTATCTGAAACTCCAACTGTGGATGCCTTTTGGGTTGGAAATAAGAGTATAGTGGCCTACAGGACACAAGCAAATATGATCAAGTTCTGGGTGTAGCATTTTCGGTTCTAAGGGCTTGATTGACGTTTTGGGACAGAATACTTGCCAGATGTACACACCGCAACTGCCTGGAGCCGGAGCAACTGAACAACGCCCTAAACCCGGAGCCCCAAACCCTGAACTCCAAAACCTAAACCCTAAACACCTAAACCCTAAACCCTAAACCCCTAAACCCTAAACCCTTAAACTCTTAAACCCCCAAAACCTTAAACCCCTAAGCCCTCTGGACCGGCCTCGTCCGAGGTTTGCCTCTCTGGGATCGATTCAAGCGGACTATCAGGAGACAATGCCTTGTCAGACGGTATAGGGTTTAGGGTTGAGGGTTTAGGGTTTAGGGTTTAGGGGTTTAGGGGTTTAGGGTTTAGGGGTTTAGGGTTATATCGGGGTTATATTGGGATAATGGAAAAGAAAATGGAAATTACTATATGTATATCATATAGGGGTTATATGGGATTATATGGGGTTATTGGAAGGTCAATGTACTTATAACCTA
>CAJNIZ010006158.1:0-34330 GCA_905231905.1 Symbiodinium pilosum
GGCTAAAGGAGGTCCAACATTACACTAATCCTCAGCAGCCACCTCAGACACCCTCAGCTGGAAAACCTTAAGCCCTAAACCCGAAACCCTAAACCCTAAACCCTGAGCCCTAAACCCTAAGCCCTAAACCCTAAAACGTAAGCCCTAAACCCTAAACCCTAACCCTTTGAATCCTGAAACCTTGAAGCTGAACCTATTCAGCTTACGTAGCTGAAGATGTTGACGCAGCTGAACCAACCCTAACTAGTAGCTTCCATTTTCTTTTCCATTATCCCTTATAGCCCTATATAACCCCGATATAACCCTATGTAAGCCTATGTAACCCCCTATATAACCACATATATATATATATACCCTATATAACCTTATATAAACCCTATATATCCCTATATAGGCCCTATATAGGTCCTTTCTCTGCCGCTCGTTTCCATTTTCTTCGTTGGCATCGCCACCTCTTTGCCGGCCACTTTGCGGAGCAGAAGTATAGGGGTTTGGGGTTTAGGGTAAGAGCTTGAATTTAGGGTTTATTGTTCAAGGTTTTTCTGAACTTCCAGCAGTGGGGGTTCTCCAAAATTAGGGGTACCCTTTTTGGGTTATATGGGGTGTAGGGTTTCCAACATTGCGGGTACCGTCTTGGGGGTCTCAAGAATAAAGGTGGGGTCCCTACTTAAGAAAGCTGCCAAGTTTGCAAAGGCGACCTACAAGGACACATACTTAAGGAAGGACAGGCTTTCATCTTGCGTTCCTGGTTTCAAGGAAACCATACACCCTGAGCGGAGTATGGGGATTCCTGTCTTAGGCATGCGCTGTATGAGTGCAATTGCTTCAGAAAATTATGTGCAAAATTGATATTTCATATTTGATTGTAGTTTATGCTGCTCCAAGAAGATGAAGTGGTGTAAATCCGGCCTTGGTAACCCCTTCCCCCTCACATCCCCCGTCCCCGTAACATTAATAGTTCAAGGCCTGAAAACTTATTTATTACTAAGCCGGGCGGAATATCTATTGAAACAATTACATAGAGCTGTCTGCAAAACCCTTCTAAACTCCATGGAAAACCAACAGTTATACCTGATAGTTGAATATCTTACCAATTGAGGTTACTTAGCTAATTTGCCAGTTGAATAATTAGTTGATGCTTCAGGAACCCCCAAATTCATTTTGAGGTTGCCCCTTTTCGGCCACTGAACTTATTATTTAAGGTTAAACGGGATTTGATATTGGGGGGAAGGGATTAAGACCTTTATCTTTCATCAGCATTTCATGAAGGAGTTTCTCGAAATACCCCTATAATCTCTAAGAGCGACTCCCACCGTCCCCGTATATCCGTGGGGCCCCGAAAGGTAGTCTCTATTTTGAGAAACTCTCCATGTCTTGGATACCGACCCTATGACAGTCATGTATGTAGGATTGTCATTACTGAAGTCTCCTTAGGATTCATTTTTGATTTCTCAATTATCGTATAGCCCTGGTAACTTATGAAACATATTGCGTTTGATTGTTGGTTAAGGTTACTACAGGCAACAGATTAAGATGCAGTACTACATGGTCAGTCGACTGGTATCCAACCTTCAGCTAGAACTTGGGGGCTCTGGAACCCCATAATCACGCCGGGTATCTTTTGCTTCCACGAACTAGCACGAACTAGGTCCCCCTGATCCCCCAGAAAACCTAAACCTAAGAAGTAAACCCTGAACCCTAAACAAACAACCCCAAGCCCTTACATAACCCCAAACTTGTGCAGACGGAAAAGAGCCCCAAAAACAACATCAGACCCCAAGCCGTAACCCCTCAACCCCAAGACCTCTAGCACCAGTATCATACGCCTTTATCTGAGCCAGGGTCTAAACTTCTTAAAGGGTTTACATGGGGGCTTATATAGGGGAGTACTATGGGGGTTACGAACGGGGACACTACGGTGGATACTAAAAATCCTGCATGACCCTAAATACCCTAAACTTTGGAATCATGGTACTATAGTATACTAAGATCATGCAGGATTTTTAGCATCAACAGTAGGAGTTGAGACTATGGCTCATCTGAGGATGCCTTTGCCGCGAAAGTTGGCTTTGCAGTTGGCGTTTGTGCCATCGCAGGCGGTCAGTTCGTTCCTTGGTGGCAGCGACATGGGATTTAGGGCTTAAGACGCACGGTTCAGGGTTTGAGGTATGTAGTAATGAAACAAGATGAGCTACAGTCTAATCTCCTCAAAGGGGGCTATATAGGGGATAATATAGGGGACCACTATAAGGGTCATTCAGGGGGATACTAGGAGCTAAGACTATAGCTGAAACCAGGGGAAGATGTATATACTATCTTATGGGACAAGGCTTGGTTTTCAGCAGGGGAGGCTTGGACATCTTGTACGACCTGGGGTATCTTCACTTTTATGATTCCCTGTATTCAGGGTGTTTAGGGCGGTACTGGGTTTTGATTTCGGGTGTAGTCGTGCAACCTTCCTTCCAGGTATCCTGGGCTCGAGGACCTTGTTATGGGTTTAGCCATGGGACCAGCCTATGTCTAGTGTTTAGGGAAGAATGCCAAAATAATTTATTCAATATTGATGCTTTTTCTTTCGAATTCAACTTCAGAGACGAACTATAGGATTTATAGGAATTGAGAATTTTCAACCTACACCCTAAACCATAAACCCGACGCCCTAAGACTTCCACTCGGCTGCGGAAGGTCCCCGAGCGACTTCTGCACTACTTCCACGTCTACTTTATCGCGTTTGTGCTTGCCGTGACTTCTGCAGCTCTGCCAGGAGAGAGAGATTTCTCCTAGTTGTGAGTTGTCATTTTGAAGGGGTGCGCGTATTCACACAGGGACTCTGGAGGGGTCATGCGCAGGCTGGAGAGGCTTCAGTGTTGCGGGAGGGTCTCCAAGTTACGGGCCGCTTATGTGCTGTTTTTCTCACTTCACATTCAAATGAACCATGCAAATCAAGTAAGCTAAGTCCTCTAAACCCATTCCCTAAACTCTAATCCCTACAGCCCTAAACCTTAATCCCTAAACCTAAACCCTAATCCGACACTCCTAAACCCTAAAACCCCCCCAAAAAGGGACCCAGGTCCAAGGCATCCAGTGCTTGTACCGAAGGGCCCTTATTGTGTGAAGCTGCCAGGCTCCAAGTTTCAATGATACAAAAGGGTACAGGTCTCCTGACTCTAGATTGAAGCCCTTGCATCACGAATCCCCAGATTTTGGGCGAGTGCCTCTGGGCCCTTCCTCAGACCTAGAAGGATCCCCTGGTTTCAGTGAAACTTGTCCAAGGATCTTAGCTTTGCTTAGCAGATTCTGTCTGGAGTTAAACCCAGAGCCCTCAATCCCTATACATGCTACACTCAGAAGATGCTCCACCTTAACTTAGATTCGCAGAGCTTGCAAGGTCTTCATTGCGACCTACGTTCCCTGTTTGAGGCAGGGCAAAAGGCAAAGGAGCTTAATTGGCTGCAGCTACATGAAAACCTTACTAGAGCTACATGAAAACCTGACTAGATTTGTTTATATAAATAAGTATATATATATATATAGAGTTATTCACTTTCTGAATTCCGTGCACATGTGTTATTTGGGGATAGCAGGGAGCTCTGGAGGGCTGTCATCAACAGGATTTGTGAAAAGAGGCCTTGCAAAGTTCTTAAACAATAAGCCTAAACCCTGGATTGTCAGGGTCCCAGGGCTATGGGGCCTGTCGCTCTGTAGGTACTGGACCCGTGCCTATCCTGTATCGTGCTGAAAGTATGCAAGAATCATTCAGTTTTCTCCAAGTGTGGTCGGTGGCCCTCCGAGGTGTTCGCCTGTGGGAGCTTGGGTGATGTTCCAGCATCATGTGGCATGGAGCACCATGATGGAACATTCTGGCTGAATGAACGGAATGGTCGCATGACTACACGTTACAAGTACAAGTTCTACCACGAGCAGTCAGAACAGCAGTTAGTATCAGCACTTGCAGTAATTTTCAGAACAGCCGAAAGTGGCAGAGAATTGCAGGACATAGGTATTTGCTAAAGATGCAGCCAAGTCGCACGTATTAACTTGGGATCTCGCGTAGTTTGTCGGCCTTAAAGGTGCAAAGTTTTGTGACAGCAATTGCTTCCCAACGCGTACCTAAGCTGGCCAGACATTGAACCATGGTTCTACTCAGTTTTGATTGCAAAGCCCTCAGGCCCGCACTATCTCTCCACATTTAAGGAGCATCCTCACGAACCCGGGTATCACCCCATCGCCGGAATGAAGGAGTGCGGCCCCTTAAACAGTTTTAAGTTTAGGGTCCTTAAGCTCCAAATTCCCCGTGGTGCTTGGGACGTGGTTTTACTTCATACACTGCGGGTAAAGATTAGGCTTTTGCATCCCAGCTTTCAAATTCTATCCTCAACCCTACTATCAGTAATCATCCCCTCCGCATTTACAAAACGTCTTTACTCAATGTGGAGCATTTAGTGATAGAGGGTGGGTGTGTTTTGTAACATGGGAAGAGTTTATTTGGAATTGTATGATAAGACAAAATCAAGCCCCTGGGCGCCAGCAGAAAAGGCGGATGTGCAGACGAATCCCAAGGCCCATCTCATATGTGCCTGGGCAAGCGGAAAGTAGTTTCCTAGTAATCCATTCCCCTTTTCAGACGTATCCACCCCAGCCCTGAACATGAGATATCTGCCCCGTATATGTGAGCTAGTATAGGGAGATTCGGATACGGACAGCATGTTTGAGGAGTATAATAGGGGCTATCTAGAAACGATATTCCCTGCGAACCCGGAACCCTGAACCCTAAACCTCAAACCCTGTAATATTTTCCCAGATGACAGCCAGGAAGTTTACTAAGGTGCAGCGGAGTGACAAAGCCGTCGTGGATATGTTTCCCTGGAGGCAGGACCTGTTGTGTTAGACGCTGATTAGTTGAAAGCCCGAAAAACTATGACACTATCTTTTGGGGGGAAGCAAATTTGGGTCGTAGTTGTACATCAGTCATTATTCAACAGGAGGGATCAGCTCAGGTAAAGACTCACAAGGGTTTCAGCATGCATTCAGAGCGGTTTCGCAAGAGATTCAGGAGTTCAGAGGGACATCAGAAAGGTTTCAGAAGGTTTCAAATGGTTGCAGAAGAATTTGGAAGGGCTTGCCCAAAAAAGACATTTCATGTCGTGCAACTTGGCGCACTTAATTAACTCCACCCAAACGAGCCTGGGGGGGCTTCATAATGTCGGCCAAACTTTGTGCAAGTAAGTCCCGGTACACTAATCAGGACTCGACAAAAAGAAAAGCCCAAGACCCATCCAAAAGAGCCCACATTGCCATCATTCTACATGCTTTAGTTTGGATTTTTGGCCTTTGCTTTGTTACTTTCGGAGTTGTTTCCCGCATGTAGGCTCCCAGAAATGCATGCTGCGTGAGATCGTTCCGTGGAGGAGTCCCAGAAGAAATGCAAAATCCCATATGATCTTCTTGTTTGTTTTACGCTGAACCCTAAGCCATGCTTCCCAATTTTGGGTCCAGGCTTCTGGCCGTGCTCGCATCACTCTCACGTTAGCACGGCCACATTTTGGCCTGTCAACAGACCTTGTCGCCGACCCAGGTATCGCTGACCTCCCCCTATAATTTGTGGTTGAGGGTGTAGGCTTTAGGGTTTAGAAGTACAAATAGTGACCCAGGCCTCCTATGCAATGCTCTCCATTGTTGTACTTTCTAGCGTAACAATGGGGAAGACTTAAGACAATGCTATTACATCATAGTGGCATAACCGGAGTATTTCATAATGGAGGGTGCGAATGTTTCGCAAGTCGCGCAGAGATTAAAAGTGGCAAGCTTCGGCTTTGTTCGCTCGCAAGAGGAGCCTCGCTGAGCCTAGCCTCGAAAGCTCAAGCAAGCGCGTACCCCCGCAGTTACGAACGCTCATGCCGTTTCCCTACACCCTAAACCCCAGTCTTCCAAATCCAAGCCCCCAAGTCTACCACCGTTCCCTGCCACGGCCACTCAAGAAATGCCGTAATTAACCATCCCTTGCCCAGCTGAATTCATAAACATCAAGCCAACATCATGATCAGCAGCCTGGCCATGCCAGGCCAACCTACTTTCTGGTTGCTCCTTGTTCAGCAGTTGGCTGTGCTGTTCTCTCACCGGTCTTATGAAGGGAGTGGCTTTTTTTCCATCGATTGACGCTGACGACTTGCACTGCGGGAGTTTGGGACCCTATACCCCAAACCCTGAAGCTCCAGATAAACCCAATTTTCGGTAGTCCGCGCCGTCTCCTTTTCGAACTAGACACCCTGACCTCTGCACTCTTAACCCTTGACCGTGTAACTCCCCTGTGTCGCGTCGCAGCTGAAACACACGGAACCGAAAGAAATAAGTTTGTTTCTAGGGGCAAGGGTTTCTTGTCAACAGTCTTGCTGGAATCAAGAGCCATGGCGGATTCCCACCTTTTAGCCTTCGTAGCTTCATCAGGATGAGAGATCTTGAGATTTGCAAAGCTTTGGCAGTGTGGATGTGGTATCCAAGCCTGAAAAATTAGGATAGTTATAACCTATTCGCATTTGTAGCTATGATAGGAGTATGGGCTGTCTAAGTCATCCAGAGTGGCTATATGTGGGCTATAGGTACCTGTCAGGGCTTCCAGCGCTTGGAGTGCCAGGCGTGCATTTACTCCAGTTTCACAAGGAAAGCCTGTGTTTAGGCTATGAGCTATTCTTTTTCTTCACATGTGCCTTGTGCAAAGCCCCTTTACAAATCACCAGTGGGCAACTTGAGATCTGATAATGTGAAAGCTGAGATTTCTTTTCCGTGCTTGCGGTGCAGTGACCCTATATAAATCATGGGTCAAGAGCACTTTTGCTTCAAATTGAAGACTGCATGCTTCGCGGCACTCAGGCTTTATGCATCTGCGGGAGGTTAACTGGTCGCATCCATACATAGGGCGTTGCCGAGGTCCCCCATTTCAGACCCCAAAATGCTACAGTCCTCATTACACGGATCCCCAAGTGGTACCCCAGATTTTGGGAACCCCCCAGATCCCTCAAATGTTTTCAGATTTGTTCATTCAGGTAGAAGCCCTCCCACCCTTCCTTGACACTTCAAACGCTGTGTTAATTAGGTACCCCAGTACAACCCTGACTAGTTAGTATGACACTTCCCCTTTGATTTAGAGGAACTTGCCAACCTCAGTACATGGGCCGAAAAAGTCGGCTCCGCTAAAACCCAATACTTAAATCCTAGCCCCTAAAGCCTAAACCCTAGACCCTGAACCCTGAACCGCTGAGGGGCTGACCGCCTTGGCCCACATGAGCTACAATTAGTCTAAAGACCCTGAAGAGGTTATAGAGGAGATGACCTAGGAAGGTATTGAGGAACTATTGGGGGATACTAGGAGTTTATAGACTATTGCTCATAATATGAGCATGTCCTTACTGCAGCGAAATCCAGAAGACTCTCGCGCAGTAACTTTGGCGTCTAGCGCCCAAGTATGCTGACGACCTCTCCGAAGCTGCAGGATGTGGGAAGTGCAGAGTGTAGAGATGGGCCACTACCTTCCGGTGTGCTTTCAGGCGATGTTGGGCTGGGTTTCTGTATCATGGGGTGACAGGGGCTACACCAACCGCCTGCTACTTCTGGTGGGGTGGCCGCCGTGCTGGTACCAAAATTATGGTCCCTTTTGGATCCCTATTATAATACGGCCCCTAATATTTAGGGCACCCAAAAAAGGACCCTAATTTTGACAACCACCCACATCGAGGGTTGCTCGCTCTAGGGTTTTCACGGATCGGGGATTGTGATGGAGGCCTGTTGGTTTTAGTTCTGAGTTGCACCTGCCGGATTCGAACCTTGCCATGCTGCCTCAGCCAAAGCCTTAAGCCCTTTAAGGTAGCTCTGTTGCTCATCCTGGCTACGCTGATTGTCTCCTTGCAGATCGGCTCCCCGTGGGCACAGGAATTAAGAAAACAAGTTCGGGGCCACGCTGGTTAGGGTGTAGAGGTCTGATGAGTTTTAGGTGGTAGGGCTCAGTAAGTATACTTCCAACCCCTCAAGGCCATAAAAAGAAAAAACAAACAGTTATCCCCATTCATAACCTACTTACTAAGCCCGCCTGCCCGTGTGTGAGCCATGTCCGCCCTTTTAGGGCTCGCCCTGCATATTGAGGTTTTAGGGTTTAGGGTTTGACGCACAATATGGGGCAATATTAGGGTTATATTGGAGTTATATAGGGAGAACGGAACATGACACAGAAACTACTATTTAGGCTTTAGTTTTTTTTGGGTTTAGGGGCATTCGCAAGAAACAGCGGCCATAAGAAACTGAAGGAGCTGGCGGGTCGATAGTTTCAACCGTTCCATAAAACTCTCAGAGGGGGTTTTTGAGCTGACACAGCAAGCTGAATAAGCTAGTAAAAAATCAGTATCTGCGTGTCCTCATTGAACGAATCCTAACTTTGCAGGTTCCACTAGGGTCGGTGGCGGAACACTCGCACCATGCAGCTCCGCTGGTTACTTCATCAGGGCGGATATAGGGATCCTAATTTGGGTCCATAGCAACTCTGCTGTATCAGGTCATGTAGCAGAGAGATAATATAAATTTTGGGATATGCCGGGTCGTCGTCTTGGCTTTGTCCTATTTCATCTTGTCTCTTCCAGGGAGGCTGGTCTTCCAGATTGGGGAAAAGAATGAGATACCGTAGCTATGGTGCCCAGTCAGGAGTGACATGACGCGCTGCGCGCGCACCCTCTGCTGAAAACCCCCGAGCAACATAATTCCTGGATTCGAGACTCGAACATCTTAGGTTCTGAGGGCCTCTTCTACGCTTTCTGGGCTCTTTGGGCAGTGGTGATTTCGACGCTCCTGCCACTGGGACCGGTCTAGGGTTTTGGGTGAAGGGGCTGTTGCCAACCTGAAGCCAGTTTTGGGGTCCTTGTGCTTTTGCTGGAGCTTCAAGTTTCGGTTCTTTATGACTTCATGTGCGTACAACTGCATTGCATGGTTTTACGGTTCAGCGCCTGGGCGAGCTTCAGGGTTCGGGGTTGCAGGGTGCTGGAGTTTTCTTGAGCGGGAGTAAGCATCAAGTTTCCACATATATGGGGTCCTTTCCTGCGAAACATTCTACAACAAATCTCAACGCTCTGGTTGCCTCGCTTGCGTATATCATATTATAAGGCTTGCTGGATTTCAAGCGGCTGAACTTGGAAAGAAGCAGAACCATGCATGACCCTCGTCTTTTGTAGCACCATAATAATGCAATGTAGTTGGGGACATGCAGGACTTTTAGCATCAACCGCTGTGCCGGCATTGGATGCTGGATGGTGGTTTTCAACATGGAAGACGATAGTCCTAAGGCCCCTGATTGGGGGTCTTGCCTAGGTTCGAAGTCTGGGCTCCGAATATGGGCACTTAAGTCTTTTAGGGAGATTCTTGGGACGCATAAGGGTACATGTAGGATAAATACTAGGAATACAAGTATCCCAGGGTTAAGGGCCCATACTAGAGGCCCATGGTTTCAAACTTAGACCACTGGGGGCAATGAAATCCCCTCATTTTCGCAGCTGTGCCAAAGGGTTTTAGGGTTTAGAGTGCCTGAACCAGAGCAGTCCTGTGCTTTGCAAATGCCTTTGGACCGCTAACACATGAGCTATAGTCTAAACTCCTTAAAGGGGAGTATCTGGGGGATGATATAGGGGACTACCATGGGGGTTATTAAGGGGAATACTAGGAGTTTAGACTATAGCTCACATGGTACTGGAGCTTGAATTTATATGGAATCCTTAACACCGCCATGCAAGCATACATGATTAGGGGCTGTCAGAATAATGGTCATTGGTTTTAGGTGGGTCCCCTGTGCGATAGGCCGCCTAGTATGTAGAGTGCCTAAAAGAGAACAATCATGTTGACAACCTGGCAGTGGTGCTCCTGCAGGTTGTGGAGCACAGGTAGCACTCCAACACGCAGCAAGGCTTGAACTGTCCCGTCTCCAAGTTTTCGGGTTTACAGTTGGGATTGCCTCAAGCGCCTTTTGGCCAGGGTCATTCTCACCAGTTTTTGCATGTGAGATTAGAGGTTCCACCCTGAAAGAAAAATCGAGAAAACGACGGAGAGGCAAGTCAAATAGACGCAGAGTAGATCTGGTTCCCTACCCATTCTACCAGACTATAGTCTCTTTGGGAAAAAATTCTTATTATATTATAGTATAGCCCTAAGGAATTATGAAACATATTTAGTTATATGTGTACGGAGACTACACCAGAAGCTGCCCAGACTTTGCGGCACAGTCCCGGAAATGGTGGAGTTAAGTGAGGGATGCTGCATCCAAGTATTTGCTTGTCATTGTCCTAGGCCCCGAGGCTATCAAACAAGCTCAGACGCACCAAGGACCCTTCTTATATTATAACATAGTAAAGTATACTATATAATACTATATTAAACACTATAGTACAGTTCTTCCTGCGTTACCGGGTTTCTTAGTTGCCCCGATCAGCGCGCGCGCACACACACACACACACACAAAGCTTGTCCTGGACTTGAAGGGGGGGGGGGGGCTTCTGTTTATTTGGCAACCTGCCGAGTGGCTGCTTAGACTGTGTGACAAGCTCACCGATGGCAACAAGTTCAAAGTTTTTCAGCTACTCGCAAGACAGCTGACCTAAAGGTTTACAGGCCGCAAAGGCTACATAAATTAAGAGGAATGGAGACCTATTCCTTGCGACCGCAAGGGGGGGCAGATAAACGCGGCCAGTCCCACTCGCCGCACTAGCCCCGCTCGCCCAGCTCGCCCCACTTGACCCTCAAGTAGGGCAAGGGGAGCAAGTGGGCTGTTTATAAGTAATTTAGGCCACTGCTCATAAATCCCTATCACCCCGCAAAAACCCCCGGCTATCTTATCCCTCAATCTCGAACCCTAAGCCCTATACCTTAAACCCTAAACCCTAAACCCTAAGCCCCATACCTTAGACCTTCATCCCTCAATCTCCGACTCGCCTTCTCCATTGTAGGCCGACTTTGCTGCCCGTGCAGCTGAGATGCCGGAAAACCCAATGGAAGCTGATGACACCGTAGCCTGGCCTTTTTGAAGCGGTTTATTCAAGCTTAGTATATTCCCTTCTTCCCTGCTAAGAGCCTGTAAGTTTAGGGTTAGGGGTTTTGGGCTCACAGTTTCGAGTTTTAGGGGTTTTGAGCTCACAGTTTCGAGTTTTAGGGGTTTGGGCGAAGCGAAGCCTGCTGCCAAAAAGAAATGGAATACGGCAAAAAATATATATATATGTATATTGTGGGGAATATACAGGGATAATGGAATAGAAAATGGAAACTGCTGCATTATAATCGGGTATGTTTAGGGTTTGGGGTCTTGGGGCTTACACTTTTTGCCTTGACCGCACAGGGTTTTTTGGGCTTAGTGTGGCTTATAGAAGTCCCCCTGACCCTCCAACTAATCTCCAACTTTCCTCGGATGTCGGCTGCAGGTCGTAGGAGCCGAGTACATCAAGGGCGTTGCCATTGAGCCCAAAGTGTAGGCGACTGGCACTTTGTGGGTAGCTCGGGTATAGGGCTTTCAGGGTTTAGGGCTTTCGGGCTGAAGGTTCAGGGCTTATGTCAGGGGATTTGGGAGCTGTGGGCTACGGAAGATGGCACTTGCTTTTCCCAATGTTCAGGCACAACCTGTGTAATCTGGCTTCTTTGGTGCAACGCGTCCCGGATGATTATGCATGCATACCAAAATATGGTGCACAATCCTCCCTGGAAATGAAGCCTCTTACCCCTCAAATAGCATGTGTATATGTACATGCGGTGCAAATACATATGCATGTACATACATGTATTTGTATATGAAAACAGGTGTATACACACATGCCTAACATGCAGCCTGCGATGTTGTGGACATCAATCGGGGGTGTTGTTTGTGGGAGGGGATCATCTTGACACTTGGAGGTGCTGCAAGCACCATGTCCGTCAAGTCTGTTGTTCAGGTCTGGATTTTTTGGTAAGTGTATCCAGGGTTCCTTAAGAAGGTCTAGGTCCGTTTGCATATATTTGGTGTCCATTTTTGTGGATGACAAATATAAACCTTACCACATGATAAAGAGTGAGTGAGATGTCCACTAGCACATGTTTGTAGGTGTGTTTTTGGAAAAGGGAGGAGCGGATTGTTTTGACACCTGCAGCTGCAACAAGCATGTATGTGAGAAGAGTGGGGGGACCACCATGAGTATGGGTTGAAAAGCTCGAACCCCAAGCCGCGAGGGACAAGGCATGCCCATCATTTGGGAGCCACCGTGGAATAAGCAGGCTTGTGCAGGACTGAGTGACATGGTTGACTGACTGAGGGGCTGCCAATTGCACATGTGTTGCTTTTGCACACAGGGTTTCTGTGGTTTTTTTCCCTCAAAATTGCCGCTCAGACTCGTATAACGTGATCCTGAATGGTCTCCTCGTGACCTCTAAGGTCCCTAAGCGTACCGCTATTACGAGGACTGCATATATGTGTGAGTCTTGCAGAAGATCAAGTTTATAGTGCTCAAGGCTGGCAGCTTAACGGCTTGAGCGATGTTGAGTAAGCGGGCAGAAGCCAGGAGAAACTGCAACAACATACTCCCTTTTGCTGTCCATGTTTAGAATAGAACGACCAGCGCAATGAATGTTGGTTTTTGATTTTGTAATCTGATGAGCAGGTGCTTCCTCCAACGACTTCATGCTCATTGTGTCCCAGACTGCGCAATCGATTACTTTTGAATGGCCTCAGCGAGGTCTTTTTCGAGGAGCCTTGATAGGGAAGTCTTGGGCCCGGTCACAGTTCCTCAATCCCCCTCCCCTCTCAGCACGAATCAACGGAGTCCCTCCACGTGAACAGCAGTACCTCATTTGCTGCTCCTGAAAACGGATGACTAGCAATAGTACGCATCACCGCCAGGTTCAAAGCCCGTGAGGCTCTTGTCACAAACTCGTCCACGAAATCAATAGCACGTTTTTTCAGGACCCGAGTTCAAACAGACAGCGTGCAAACACCAATGATTAGTTCTTCAGACCTCATACCCGGCAGCAACCCTGAAAGCCAATGAAGATCACATAGCCGTCCCAAATAGCCCCTACTAGGAAGCATGCAAACTCACTTAGCTGGAAGCCAGCACTCTAGAAGAACCCAATCCAAAGGCCTGAAGCCTACACCCTCGAATTCTAACCCAAGGATTTCAAGAGCCATGCTCCCTAAGAGGAGGGCTATGCAGTAGCGCGGCCGCAGGATGTGGGCCGGCCACAACACACAAGGTTGCAATGTAAAAGTCTGCATGATCGTAATATTAGTAATAGTAGTGGTGAGTTATTCTTTGAGAACTTTTCCGACTTCTCATAACACCGCCTTTGCAGATACAGTAACCACTTTGCCCAGTCAGGAGGTGATTATAGGGTCCATGTTCATCATTGTGTGAAGATACGTCTCAGCCTTCTACCACCCTAAACCCTGTGCCTGGGCAAATGTGAGGATGCTGTACTCTGGGTTACTGTGGCGGCCCGAATAAGGGCTATAGAGGTGTATATGGGAGTTTCCCAACGTAGGTTAACCTCAGGTTACTATAAGCCATAGTCTAAACTCCTTAAAGGGGGTTATATACGGGATTATATAGGGCACTCGTATACGGGTTATGCAGGGGTTTACCAGGAGTTTAGAGTATAGCTCGGGTTTAGGGTTGAGGGTTTAGGGTTGAGGGAGAATTCCCAAACTGAGGGGTACATTTTTTGAGGGTTCCTTTCATGGGGATTCTATTATTTTGCGGTCTATATTAGGGTCCCTTATTTTGGAAAACTCGACAAAAGGGTTTCATGATCTAGTGTCAGTATTATGATCTGGAATCCCTTGATATTTGATATAGGGGTCCCTTCGGAAAGTTTAGTATAGTCCCCATTATGGTATATTCCCTATTTTTGGTGTATAGGAAATATTGACTGCCTAGTAGAGAAGCATATTTAAGACAAATGGACATTTCGTTTTTAGCCTTTTATGTAAGGTTGCCTTCAGGTTTAGGGTTGTGGGTTGAGAGTTTCCACTATCCCACCTGGCCTCCACATTGACAACTTGGCCCCTGCCTGTAATGTATGATAATGCAAAGAGAGTAGAATGTCAAAGCTTTAGGCTTATTTGTAGGCTTTGGGCTTTGCGCCTGTTCGATTTAGATTTATCCCCTCCCCTAACAATTACCCCCCCGCCCCACGCCCCTACTGATAGCTATTCCCCTCATTGTATAATGGTATTACATTGGTGTATTTGCCGTTTGGGTGCTGAGGGGTTTAGAGTTATTATTACTATTATTACTATTATTACAATGACTACTATTATTACTATTCGGGTATTCAAGGGTCTTCTCTAGACCCCTGGAATTTTGTTTGCATCATGCAGGCCTTGCAAGGCGAAGGAACCCCAGACCGTATTAGGGTTTATGGTTTAGGGACGGTCCTAAATCCCTATGACCGAAAACACCCAGCGCACTTTGCAAAACGTCCCCCAACTCCAGAAACATCCCCAACCCTGAGTCAGGATTATGCGACCAGACATCATATGGGCCATTGTCTAAACTTACTCCTTAAAGGGGGATATGTAGGGGAGTACTAGGGGTTATTGAGGAGGATACTCGAAGTTTAGACTATGGCAAATATTGAAAAGCTTCTTATACGTCTAGGAAGATCTGTCAGGAAAGGTGGTTTGAAAGTCTTGCGCGGCCGACCCCGGCGTTCTGACAAAGACGTGTCGCCTGAATTCACAGATCGTGGGAGCATCGCGCGCATAGAAGCTAAGCCTTAAGCACAACTTCTTCAACAAGAAGGTTTTGTGCTCCCCTATACCCCCAAACCAGGACCCTGTTAGAGTCATATGATACTTATGGGATCCAAGTATTAGGATGTATTAGGGGTAAACCCTAAACCCGATTGACATGGAAGCGCAGACCTTTAGGCTTGCGCAATCAAATCTGGTAGTTTCCCAAAATAGAAATAGGGGAACCCCAATATAGACACCAAAATGCTATAATCTCTGTAATAGCGACCCCAAAAAAGTACCCACAATTTTGGGAAACCCCCTCTTTAGGGTTAAGGTTTCAGGGTTCCATCAGAAGCCACACGCCCAACGAGCCAAGTGCACTGCTGAGAATGTTTGGACTTTGGTGGCGCCCCTCAGAAAGAGGACCTTAAACTCCTAAACCCTAAGCCCTAAACCTAAGCCCTAAACCCGAAGCCCCTAAACCCTAAGCCCCTGAACCCTGGATAGGACCCATGATTCTACGAGTTTCCCATCACATGTGCCACAAGTGACACCTGGCTCTTCGTTCATAAATACACACATGCACACGCGCCTACACACAAACAGGTATAAGAGAGACATCTATGTGTACATCAGTGCACAAATGGTAGGTTTTTAAAGCTATGGCTATAAATACGGCCCGGAAGATTTAGGGTAACTACCCGAAAACGGGCCATACTTTTGACAACCGGTTAACCCTACATCTCCCACATACCCAGACGAGAGAAGCCCTATAGCTCCTTCAAAACGACACTTCCTGCCCTGCGCTTCATGCTCCCGTGAGAAAGACCCGCAGCGGGCAGTTGTCAGAATACATGACCTTTGGGGACCCACACAGTTTAGGGTAGGGGCTCAGTGCTTAGGGATGTATAAGGACTACAGCGGGATTATTTGGATCTTGATGGTGGGTTGTAAGGAGCCGCCGCGAGAAAACGCTCCATTCGTGGTGTTCGGGTTTTAGGGCAATGGGTAAGTGCATGTATACATGTACATATGCTCGTGCCCCATTGACAAGTGCAAATGTGCTGATTCTGGCATTTTACTCCAAGTGTATAACGGTGTCTTCGACTTTCCACAACTCACGTAGCAACCATCAAGCTTGGGAAGGGATCTCACCAGGTGTTTCGTTTGCATCGCATCTATTGAGAACCTTTCCTGGAAGGACCTTAACTTCACTTGAAGCTTCACTAAGTAGATTCACCCCATACTTTCCAAAAGGTTGCCATGTCCTGACTTCACCCCTAAATCCTAAACTCTAACTCAAAACCTGATCGGAACTGAACAAATTCCGACTTGGACTGGAAAGAAGCCCAGAAGGCCTGGAAACCCATCGAAAGCTTACGGTTTAGGATTTAGGTTCATCCCTGGGGGCCCAAATACATTTTACATCATACTAAGATCCCAAATATGAGATATATTCCAAACTCCTTAAAGGGGGGTATATAGGGGATTATATAGGGGACTACCATAGGGGTTATTAAGGGGGATGCCGCACATTCCTTAACTACCCTAGATCGGGCTCCCTGGGAACTCCATGAACTCTTAGCCGTATATAGAGGAACATCAAGAATCGATCGTGAACTCCACCGGCACTTGGAACCCACCAATATTGTATGCCGTCTTTTTCAAGGAGAATGAACAAACCATGATTTCAAAAACTCTAGGAATGTCCTTAGATAACATAGAGCCAAAGAGTTCATCCAACTACGAATTTCATGCTGCAAAGTCTCCACTTCTGCACAACAAAGCTAAAAGCGAGACTCAAGGACTTCCAGCGAGTATTGAATTAGGGTTATTTTCTATCCATATTTGAACTTGACCAGTACGTAGTTGCTTAACCTGTTCCGGGACGCCTAGTTCCATTTGCAAACACACTTGCTGACGTTCCGCTGTACCTATTCGGTCTGTTTTTTTTCCTAATCCCCTCCCCGTCACATCAAAATAATATAGTATAATATACCAAAATATTCCCAATATAGTCTAATATACCACAGCGGGAATATTAGGGGGCTGGGGGGTTTGGGAGTCGGGATGGCTACAGTTTGGGAACACATTGTCCGACTTCCCGGATAGGCGAAGAATACAAAGATTTTGCAGGGATCCCCTCTTTAAGAGAGTCCTCGACTTGACAACAGCCCAAGCAGCCGCATTGGCGGATGGATGCGGGCTGACTGCGAGAACGCCCATGAAACCTGAAATGAACCTAACATGGACATCGCAAATGGGCCCTACAAGGACTACTGTCCTTTACAAAGGATGCCTTATGAGCTGGGTGATAATGGGATTTGTGTGAAGTAGTTTGCGGAAGGGTACTGGTCACAAAAAGGAGTATCCGGCTGAGGCATTTTGAGTTGGAGGAGCAAGTTTGTTTGCTACAACCGTATAAGCGACTTAGGACCCATTGTGTTGAGCCTGGCTTCCTTTGGATCAGGAGGTATGATGAATGGAGGAACCCATGCGCCACAAATTGTAGGATATACCGCCTATGCCAAGAGCATTGTGCAAGAATGTGGTCATCCGGGGGGGTGCACGATTTCCTTCATCCATCGTGGCAAATTGACTATTCCGACTCTGTTGTATCCCTCCTTGTCCCCAGGCCCCTAAACTGAACAGGTATCCCTATATAGCCCCATATATTTCGTGATATACTCGCATGAAACAGTAATCTCCCTACCAGGAGGTCAGGGGACTTGGTGAGCATTATAGTTCTAAGTTAAACTGCCGCATCCATATGAAAGCCTAGCCCCACTTGCCCACTTTCTTAGCAGACTTTTGTGTCCCCCCTGCCCCTTCAAGCATAGAACCCCAATTAGATTTGTATTGAAGCCTCTTCATCACGACGACTTCATGGTTCGTGCTTTGCAAGTCAGTTTCACACCAAAGGCCAGCAAGTGCTAAGCCACCGCTAGTGGTGGTGAGTAGGGAACAAAGGAGTTTGGGGCATAAGTATTGCCATAAGGGATTGCATGGGAGACTACTTTAGGGATCCGTTGCCTCTTCCCTACTAGCCACCAGTAAGTACCGCGAGGCAAGCGAGCCGCCAAATCAACAGATCTACGATACCCCCAACCTAGCATGGCCCCATGAAAGATCCCTTCTGACGGCCAGTAGTTAATGTACAGGGCAATTTAAAGCGACCTCACCCGACCTCACCCTAATTGGTGGTTTATATAGGGCATGGGACGAAATATCCTTAAATTGGGAATTGAAGTATTCTAAACTACCCTGGATGTAGGCCACATTTTATTTTGAGGGAGGGTGGCCTTGTCTCATTCACGGTAGATGCAAGTGGTCATTGAACCCTCAGGGTGCCGAGAGATATACAGGGATGAAAAAAAAGGTCGTCACAGGGCCCCCCTTGAGGATTCTATACGGCAGGGCCGGCAGAGATTCTTTTCAGGGGCCTCAAAAGGTGGGGTAAAGGAAATAAGCTCCAAGATAGTAGAATATCTGGGTGGTTGTCAAAATTATGGTCCCTTTTTGGATCCCTATTATAATGTGGCACCTAATATTTAGGGTACCCAAAAAGGGACCCTGATTTTTGACAACCACCCATATACTAGGGATCCTTTAACCCATCTACCTACCACCTTTTGAGCCTCCTGATCTTTTGAGAAACTCCCAAGTGGCTCACTGCGCCTACCCCGCTCGTGCTGCAGTGTTCAAGGCACCAGCCGCGAGGCCGTGTTTTTCCTATTTTAGGAACATAACAGTGTATGGTAGTATATTAGGGGTTATATAGGGATAACTATGGAAACATGGAAACTACTATAGTACAATAGGGTACATATTGAGGTTATAGTTTAGGGGCTTTGGACATTGATTAGTTTTATCCTTTGCTCCGGCGAAATGGACACATGGTTTACCTCAACCGAGAGGCAGGCGTTTGCAGCTTGTGTCAAGATCGGATTCAAAGTTTGTTTGTAGCGTGCTCGGAGCCAGTGATGTTTAGAAATGCTTGAATGCTACCTGTAACAGGAGGACTTTGGTGACCCCAACCTCCAAATTACGAACCCAAATCGTAAACCTCACAGTGCGAAACCCTAGACCGTTTTCGAAACCCGTCAAGCTCAACTCGCCTTGGCATGGGCATTCTCCAGGACCCCAGTGAAGTAGGTGAATTTAGGGTGTAGGGTTTGCGGACTGGAGGGAATGAATTGCACTACCGATACAGCAGCAACAGCAAAAAATGCTGCGAATAGATGTTTGACGTTTGTGGGTTTCCAGCTTCCTTTTGCATCGTAGGTATTGTCACTTGAGATTGTAGCGCGCCATCATGGCATTGAGTTTGGCAGCTTTCAAATCAAAAGCACGGTTTGCATTTTGGAGATACCTGGAGTCAGGAGGACTTGGTAAGTGGGCGCTAACAGTTTTGATACCTGTGGTTATTGTATGGCTTTTACCTCATAAGTACGTTTACTAGGTCCCCCTGACCTTGCAAGTGGAACGCCACTCCTCCTCTAGACAGCCACCTGACCCAATCTCCGCCATGCTCCTATAAAACCTTGAGGAGCCCATGATGGTGGGGATTCCCCATACTTGCAAGGTCAGGGGCTTTGCACGTGCAAGTAATGAGACTTATCGTTGTCCCCTCAACCATGTCATTGCCCCAGCCATCCCCGCAACTACCCTGTAACTTACTTCCGCTAGCATAACTCTTAAGTTGTAAGCCGGATAATTGTTGCAGCTGTCTATGTGTAGGAAGATGCCTCACTGGGGCCGTTAGGGCCTGCTGTTGTGCAGAATTCGCTGGTAAAGCTGCGCGAGATGGGAGTTTGCCAAATCAGCAGTACTTGAAGCAATGCTAGCACAAACGTGTTGAGCTGTCATTGTGGCTGTCGCCATTCTTGGCAAAACGCTTCGTCAGTTTGGGACATGCGAGTATTGGCCACCTGCACTGCTTGAAGACAACCGGCCCCAGTGGCCCATCCGCGTCACCAGATCACGCTCTTCTACCCCTTGGCGAACTACGTAGCGTTCCCTTCAAACCCCAAGATTATCCATTCGCAGACTCCAAACTGTGGTCAACCCCAATAGCACCGATGAAGATGGTCAGGGCACGGCGGAGCGCGAGAGCTGTGGAGTTGACCAAATTGCTTCGAAAGCGCGATATGCCCAGGGAGCCCAACACCCCTTGACTAAGGAATATACTTCGAATCATATAAACTGCATCCTAGTATGATTTCAAAATATGTTCCTTGCTTAAGCGGCTTTGGGGCCCTATGGGTCCAGCAAATCGCGAGGACGCTCCACGCGTGAGCCATGAAACGGGCCAAAAGCTGCGAGAGGAGTTTTTTGGGCCCTGGGGCACGAGCCGGAGAGCCCGCCAAAAATCGGCCTCAAGGAAGAGCCAGCATATCCTAAAGCCACAACAGCAAAGCAGATCGCGACCGTGCAGACCCCTTGCGTATTTCGCGGGAGAGATTGTGCCCAAAGCTGGTGCGGTTCGGAAACACTACAGCCGGTGCAACGACTGCAAGCATCGTGATCGTGCAAGCCCCCAAACATATGCAACAGTCTGCATCTGCACAACCACCATACAGACTTGAATCATGAATCGTATGCCTCAGGCCTGCAACTCCCTCCACTCCGTCTTACGTCCGTGATGCTAAATTGGGAAACTCCCATTGGATAGGCCGGGGGAAAAGTTGAGACTTTGATCCTGGCAACAGCCTGGGTTTGCTGTGCTTCTGTAACCTCCTGTTGTGCTTTCACACTGTATTGAGCTACAGTCAAAAAACTCCGTAAAAGGGGTTATATCGCGGAGTATATAGGGACCATCGTAGGGCTTATTAAGGGGGATACTAGGAGTTGGAACTATAGCTCGTATGGCCCTTCCAAGCTGCCAAACAGATCAGAATTCCACAGTTGCTTCAATGTCTCGGGGCCGTGATACTGCAAGCTGCGGGATGTGAGCGTTATATTAGGGTTATGTTGGAGTTATATCGGCTTATACTGGGGTTATATTCGGGGTTATATTGGGGTTATTTTGGGGGGTATATTGGGGTTTGATGGCGTCTACATGCCAAGGAGCATTCAAGCTCACCACTGCTGAGGTAGCCCCAGGGCCGCCTCTCCCCCCCCAAGCCCCAAACCCTAAGAATATAATCCGCTGTATAACCCCCTTCAAGGAGTTCAGACTATAGCTCATATAGTCCTAAACCCTAAACCCTAGGAATGGCCCTAAACCCTCAATAGTAGTTTCCATTTTCTTTTCCATTATCCCTATATAATCCCCATATAACCCCAATATAGCCTAACATAACCGTAATATAACCCTAAACTCTAAGAATGGTTGATTCATGAGATTCTTGACCTGCCATCCCTCAACCGTGCAAACACCACTGTAGGCACTGCCCGGGCTTTTTTGGAACGCTCAGGTATTCGAACCCTAGTAATTAGGGTTCAGGGTCTAGGGTTCAAGGTTTAGGTTCAGGGTTGAGGGTTTAGGGTAGAGATGTAATTTGCAACAGTTCGCACGATCTCCGTGACCTGTAATTGTGGAGGGAGTTCCTTGCAATTGAGACCTTCCCAGTTTTGGACGTGTCGGACTTACAAATGTAATTTCTGTAAATGTCACCTGACTTGCTGAGTTCGAGGCTTTCCTTGACAGGCTATACTCGATTCATTACACTGGTGGAATTTGAGCTGCTAGTGGGATCTGGGTTTGAAAAATCCGCCTTTCGAAGGAAGAGTCTGCAGGGCTCCACCATAGGTTCCGCAAGAGCCCCTTAGGAGACGGCAACCCTAATCCCTTAACCCTTAACCTCCTATGGAAGATAACAATACAGGAGGCTACAGCTTGCGATGCTATGGCCCAGAGACTGGAGGTTGACGATGATCAGGATGTGACCACAAGCTTCAGAGGGTTTAGTATTCAGGGTTTAGGGCTTAGGTTTCTAAGGTTGATCGTGCATAGGTGCGAGATGTTGGCAATTGTTTTGGCACATGGTGCTGTGTTCACAGTGCTTACAAACATTGTGCGCTCCTCCGAGTGAACCAAGTGAGCCTTCATACCGTGTGCTCATCTGCATGGTCTTGCCCGAAACCATAAATCCTGAACCCACGTTCAGTAATGACGTATGAAATTTGGACTGTAGTACTTACTGCGGCTGGTTGGTGGTTCATGTGCGCCTAGACGCAGATAACCACAGATCACCGCAAGGCCGGCGGTTGGCCGTTGAATGAAGGTGCATTGGGGGGGGTCCGAAAATTAGCGTCCCGTCTGTGCCCCTAAATATTATTAGGTGCCGTAATATACTTTATAACTATAACCAAGAGGGGTCCATAAATTTGAGAAGAACGCATATGCACCGTATCTGCTTATTCCCTCACACCTGCTCCCTCAGGGTCTGTAAGTTTGTCTGAGAGTTTGGGGTTCAGGCTTTTTGGGCCTGTGCGTTCACATCGAGGGTGGTAAACCTCCCCGTGTCCAAAACCCCAAACCCAGACCGTCAACCCGAAGCCCTAGACCTGGATCCTAGATCCTACAAGCTAACACCTGAAGCTGCACCTCCAGCGAAGAAAAAATTCTCCACAGCAACTCGCCGCAAGCGCGTGTAAAGAACAGACGATTGCCGTGGCTGAACAAAGTGGTGCGGGTTCAGGGCCCAAGGATTTATGATTTCAGGGCTTTGGATTCACAGGGCGTTGAGGGTTTCCCCAAGTAGGAGCCTAATTCAGACTCCACAACACAGTTATCCACAGTATTGGGACCCTGTGCCAAGTGCTCTTTTGTTCTTGGAAAGACCCACTTGGTGTTCGGGCTGGTGACTCAGGGGTGTTCCGGGTAGTGGTCTTTTTCAGATGTTCAAGGTTAAGGCACGTTTTCGGAGTACGCGTAACAAGGAACGTTCATTAAAGGGGGGTCTGTACTAATACCGGTGCTTCATCTGTGAGTATATCTATTCCTGTGATGCAAGAGATGAGTTTAGGGACCCTGGGTGAGGAACGCACTGATGATCGTAGTGTATTGTTTGGGTACTGCCCCCCCCACAGTAACAGCTGGATAATAATTATCATAGGGTTATACATAGCCTTTAATAGGACCCCTAATGTAGACTGTTACTGGGGGGGCAGTACCCAATGTGTTGTAATTGCGACAGGACACTAGCAGCCTGCAAGCTCAACGTTGGCGGCTGAAGAGAAGACACCTTGAACGGATAGGTTTTCAGGTTTCCATGTTTGAAGTGTCCGTGGTTGTGGTGTTCGTGTTTGGGGTTGGGGGCACGTGTCTTGGGCCTTTGAGTTCAGTTTGGGATGCGAAGAGCTTTCCATGTCATACTTATATGCATAGATAGTATCTTTCAGTGTAGTCTGTGTGCAGCTTATGCATCTGCTAGAGGAGCTCAGGTCTGAAAGAGGCGGATGGCAAAGCCTCATACAAATATGGTACTTTCCCAAAATAGAGGAACCAATGTAGACCCCCAAATACTATAATCCTTATTATGGGGATCCCCAAAAAGGTACCCTAATTTTGGGAAACACCCAGTATTGCTGGCAAAATCGGTGATTTCCAGGTCCTTTAGGGTTTAAGGTTTAGGGACTTCCTGGACACCGCGCCATCGTCAATGAAAGAGCATACCCCGAAAGCAGACACATACACCTCATAATGTCCCTGAAGGGAGCCCCTTCCACCCCGTTCGTAGAGGAAGCATCACATGTTGCCAGGAACCCTGCGAACACCATCTCGAAGGTAGCGGCTAGCCGCGTACTCAGCGCTGACTCGGCTTTTAGGGTATTGGGGCCTTTGTGATTCTCAGGGGAGTATCGCGGTCTGAGAGCCTAAGCCCTTGAACACCAAGCCATTATACCTGAAGCCTAAACCCTAAACCCCAAAATATTGGGGCTTGAGTAGGGCTGCCCTTGGGCCTAATACCTTGCGGGATCATGTTGGGAGCAGAGACCACCCCCACAAAATTATGAGTGAAATGCCTCCATCTAGATGTCTCTATGCTGTGGAAGTGTGAGATTCGTGGCTTTGCAAAGCTTTTGAAGTTTCGGAGCTTGAGGCACGACGTGTTCTGACACATGTAGACCAGACATGCATTTGCGAAATAGATTTGCGGCAAATTTCAAACCCAGCCTTCCGATTTGGCATTCCGGGTGTACCAGAGACTTGCCGTCGTTTTTGCCAGAGCTTGAACACCAGGCGTGTTGAGTAAGCCCTTTTCCTTTTCTTCGGGCATAGTCATCGACGTAAAAAAAGGCGCCCCATTGTAGTCTCAGGTCATCGGGGATCCTGGACACAAAGTCCTCGGAGTGTTATGTCGGTCCCTGAATCGCTTCAGCAAGTCAACCTGCGTTCCTATAATCTAATATCCAAACACTAGCACCCACCTCCACCTCAGTTTGGGAAACGGGTTCCCAACATCGAGCAATAACATGACTCTTCAAGAACAAGAGGGCTCCCATTGCATGGGGCGTGCATTCTAGACCAAGTTGCAGGGACGATCTTAAAGACCCCTACCCCATATTGCAACATAGCTCTTGCTACATGTTTGGGAACGTTCCGTAGTTGGGCCGGGATGAGGGTGTTCAGCATTTGGGGTCGGAGCTCTAACTATAACCCTCAACCCTGAACCCAAAGCCTTAAACCTTAAACACAAGGCCCAGCCTAACTATGCAGCGCGGCTCCCACCTGCAGTTCCAGAATGCCGCCCAAGATAAAAAAAATCCTTCTGAGTCTCAAGCTGAAAAGAAAAATTAGGCCTTGCACGCCTGAATCACTGATCTTTGAACTTGCACCCTACACCCCTGAACCTCTAACCCTACAATCCTAAACCATCCTAAGCCCCAAAAGCCTAAACCCTAACCGCCAACCCTAAGCCCTAATCACGAACCCCTAAACCCCAAACCCTAAACCATTACATAGTAGCTTCCAATTTCTTTTCCATTCTCCGTTTACAATCCCTATATAACCTCAATATAACCCTAATATAACACCACTTTAACCCCAATATAACCATGATATAACCCCACCATAACCCTGATATAACCCCACTATAACCCCAATAGAACCCTGATATAACCCCAATAGAACCCCAATATAACCCTGATATGACCCCACTATAACCCCAATATAACCCCACTATAACCCCAATAGAACCCTGATATAACCCCAATAGAACCGCAATATAACCCTGATATAACCCCACTACAACCCCAATAGAACCCCACTATAACCCCATTAGAACTCTAATAGAACCCCAATATAACCCTAAACCCTAAAATCCTAAACCCTAAACCCTAAATATCCCTGTTAATTGACAGTCCCTACAGGTTTGGTTGCAGCTCTGGGCCTTGCTACGGCGGTGGCCAGGCACGATGTAGGTTTTAGGGTTTAGGGCGTGGGGGTTTAGGGTTTAGGGCCTTGGGGTTTAGAGGTTTTGTGGCGGATTTCCCAAATTTAGGGGATTTTAGGGGTTTGGTCCCTGTAATAAGGGCTGGAGTGCTTGGGGGTCTATATAGGCGTCCCCCTATTTGGGGAAACTGTGCGGTGTTGGGGTCAGGGTTTTGGGTTTGGGGTTGGGGAGGAAGGGTTCTCAAAACCCTTTGTCTTTATTCAGGTGCAAATTAAGTTTGGGTTTGGTGTGTGGAAGTTGTTGTAAATTTACTTATCTTGGGTACTTTCATGCTGCATGGGCCCAAAAGAGGAGCACGGCTCATGACAACCCATTAGACAGCTGGAGCGTTTGTCACAAGGACCCCGACAAGGTAAGATTTGCGAGCCAGCTGTCTTGGGAGCAGGACCTTCTGGCGAATACTACATGGGGGACTGTCAAAATTATGGTCCCTTTTTTTTGGGTCCCTATTATAATACGGGGCCTATGGAAACTACTATTTGGGGTTTAGGGTTTAGGGTTTGAGGTTTATAGTCTAAACTCCTTAAAGGGGGGTTATATAGGGGATTATATAGGGGACTACTATAGGGCTTATTAAGGGGGATACTAGGAGTTTAGACAGTAGCTCACATGTATACCCGTGTATTTGCGAGGATATTCTTACACATGCAAGCTCGTCCGGGTTCACATGCCCACGGCTTGTGCCAGCAAGCTGCAAATCCCCGTTGAGTGAATGAATGTGGTTTAGGGGTTTGGAGTTCAGGCTTCACGGTTCGGGGCCAAGATGCACAGGAAGATAATTAAGTGCTATACCCCAAAAGGAGGATACAATCTTGCTCTACAATGGGTACCATAATGTCCCCCAAAAAAATACTACCCATAATTCCTAAACCCTAAAACCCTAAAGCCTAAAACCCTAAACCCTAAACCCTAAAGCTCTTTGACAAGCATGCGAGCGCCTTTGCATCCTCTGCGCTGCCGCAGGATCAAAGCCCAACATGCGAAGGACCACTTCTTCTCGGTCCCGGCCCTGTATATCCAAGACAAGTTGCATTTCGGTCCAAGGCCATATCCTTAATTCTAGTTATACTGTTATAATATGATGAGTATATAGGGATATTACCCCCAATAATGGAAAATCGAATGGAAAAGAAGATGGCAAATGAAATTGAAGCCATGTTTTACCCAGTTCCACTAGGTATGGCTTGGGGTGTTTCGGATGTTTCTTCAAGAGCTCTACCGTGGCTCCTCCACATTGCGTGCCTGGCTTCGCCGACCTCGAAGTATTGACCGACGATTATGATAATATAGGCTTATCTCTCTTATCTTACCTTTGGTTGGCTAGGAGTGAAGGAATGGATCCTTATAGCATCCCTGTATAACCCATTATAGAGGTTTCCATTTCCTTGTCCATCCCTTCATTCCCATCTAACCAGAGGTAACCTCTATACACCCCGCAGCTTCCCTGTTTTTCATTTTCTTTTCCATGTGATTCTCCATATTGTGCAAATATGCCTATATGCCCCTTTAAAGGGACCTAGGGTTTCCGTTTCATTTTCCATTTGATTCTCTATTATTGGGGGTAATATCACTGTATACCCCTTTAGAGGGCCCTCAAGATAATTTATACGGAGCAAGGAATGAGGCAACACCCCGGCAAAGATCTTCAATCTTCAAGTCAATCCCAGTACAAGAGGCGCCGAGGTTCGCTCAAGCTTCCCGATACCCCTAAATGCTAAGCTCTGAGCCCCCTTCCATGTAACATGGAACCACATATGCCAGGCTTTAGCAGAATATAGCGCGTTGGTTGTAGCGTTTGTGACCTCTCCGGTTGCTGTGGGGGAGTGTAGGCATGTGGTAGGTTCTATAGTTAGGGGGACCCCAATATGGACCCTTGTTATGTCGACCCCCAGAAAAATAACCCAAATTTGGGGAAACGTCCATGTATCTCAGACGGAGAGGTCACTTCTCACTTTGGGCTTTAGGCTGACTGTGTTAGGCGGCCTAGGGTTTAGGGTTTAAGGGATGTCAGTCAGCCGGTTGCCCTTTCGCCTGGGGGTGTCCGCAACTGGACAAGGGCACATCCGTTTTGTCGCAGAGTTTTAGCTTTTCCCAAGAGCCCGAAGTATGTACCATTTTTAAATCTGTAAATTTGAGGTCCCTAAGGAGGCATAGTTCAAAGCCTAAACCTTAAACCTCATCAGAGTCCCAGCTCAAGACCAAGAGTCTAGAGGCTGGAGCTGCTTGACGTCATTCCTGGGATGTGAAATATGTTGGATGGTTGCCTCCCCTCCCCACCATGTTGTAGGGTTGAATGTAGGGCCTAAAAAATCAGCGTTACCATGGTGCTGCTAAATCATTGTAGAATATACTAGATGGTACCTCGAATAAATGATTCAGCATCAAAAGATGTTAGTGAAGATGTAGGCTCCTACATTAGCCAACATACGCCCCCGCCCCGTCGGTGATACCTGATATCAAGGTGCTCCGGCCTCGGCATTATGTTGGTTGTAGAAGGGGCTTTATCATGAGTATGAAGAATTGAGACTTCTGCTCTTTGAACCGCAGCCTTTTAGCCGCCTACTGCCACAATACCGCAAGCATTCAAAGTGGAAGGATGAGCACGCACGGGATCGTAGAAGCTTGCTGTGCAGAATTTATGACATTCATGGGACCCCTCATTATGCAGTCCCAAATATGCATCAGGCTTGCTAGATGTTGCACATATGTAGAGGGGCCATTATTGGGTAAAATTACCATTTCGCCAGATGTGGCTTGAGAACCACCTACTTGACCTTCCCATGGGGAATGTACTGCGTACATCTTAGCTTCCCCTCAAATGCTTTGATAGCTTCGAACTGGACAGCAAAACCATCCTTGTTTAGGGTTGCCTGATACAAGGAGCTTGGAATTCCGATGCAAAGCTACGGTCCTGTCACGCTTAAAAGTGTGCACCAGCTTGAAAAACAAGGGGGTTGCACATGGGCTTAAACTCCTGAATGTCAAGGACTAAGGGTTCCCTAAGCCCTGAACTCTGAACCCTAAACCCAGGTTCAGGGATGTCGGGCTTAGGATTTACAGATTTTGTGCTCAGGGTTCAAGAGGTGGGTCTGCATAGATGGGTAGTCGACCTCAAAAATGGGTTACATGTTTCTTTGGGAAGGGTAGACAGAAGGACGACTGCGTCTTTTGATGGCGGGCGTTGGTCGGAATTCTGAACGGATATCCAACCCTTTGCTAAACTAAATGTGTTCGGTCAGTTGGATTTCAGAGCTTCAGCCATTTCCTTTTCGATAGTTGCCTTGGGGGACAGAAATTGTCGAATTTTCTTCCGTGGCCGTCTAAAGTTTCACGCCTCAAATTGAGAAACATGCCCTCAACCCTAAACCCTAAACTTTTCTTGCAGATGATGGGCTTTTGCCCTTGGATCTGGCATGCTGAACCTTTAGCCATAGTCTCTTTATCCCTAAGCCCTAAACCCTGATAGTCCCCCCCAAAAGTTTGAACATCCATGGCCTTCAGAAACCAAGGCTGATAGCCTAAGCCTAAGGCTGTGAATCGTCAGTAAACATGTTTACTTGTATGGTCCCCCTTAAGTTGATAGCATATGGGGTATATGGGAATCTCATTATCATATACCCAAAGCCATATTCCCTCTACTTAAGGGGGACTATAACCCCTGAACGTTACAACAACATAGTTATCTCATTTCTCAACCTAGTCACTAAGTCCCAGGATTGGCTCACTCGGAGACTTGTTCGCCTTGGGGGCTCCCCTGCCCTCAGCCCAAAAAGAAGCCATACACCATAAACCCCTAACCCCATTCTATCTGGCTACAAACCTGGGACACAAATTCATAACACAACCTACTTGGGGCCCTTCGGTCTATAGCTAGTAGCAGTACCTACTTTGTGCTACTTAGATACCAAAACCCTAAATCCTATACCATAGAACATGCGCCATGGCATTCACAGAGATCACCGGTGCCACTGCTGAGACTTCCGCCTGAGCTGATGTGATCACTGGTGCTGTTGGGTTGGCAGAGAATGGAAAAGAAAGGCAGATTTTACTATGTAGGGTTGAGGGATGACGGGGACAATTGGGTTTCTTAATTGGCTTTATGGTTAGAGGTGTGCTACGTTCCCCTTACCCTCCATGTGGGTAAGCCGAAATCGAAACTGCACACTTAAACTCATGCTGGCTGGTGGTCATTGGCCTGCAACCATGCTACCCTCATTTATGTATTAACCCCTATAGTGGAGAATCAAATGGAAAAGAAAATGGAAAATGACATGGAAACTGGGGGAATATAGGGATAGGAGGAACTTAATTTACGTTATTACCCTCATTTATTCCAATTTGCATGTGCCATGCATTTCTGGGTCTTTTGCTGCAATGTGCCGCCACCGCAACATGCCTGATAAACACAGGCACAACCAGGCTAGCACACGCCCGTACTTAGTGATAACCTGTCGCAGTTGTATCCTGGCAGTTCAGTTTATATAAGTTAGTATTTGGGAAGATAGGCGATATGGATTCCGTCGACTTGTGGCTCAGTGGAAAGTGAGTTAAGCGATTTGGTTTAAGCACCCCTCCCTCTTGAAAGGCCAGCTTTTGTGAAATAAATTTTCCGTCACTTGGATTGCGTGGTGCAAGATTTCATCCATCAGCAATGCATTGCAGACGTTCTGAGGTGAAGATCTGGCAGATATGTCCCTTTTTTGTTACTACGTTCGCTCAGGCTGGTAGCGCTTCAGCTCCCAGGCCCTGTGCACTTCATGCGACAAAGCAAAGCCAAAGATCCCATACACAATAAATAGCCCCTATATAATCCCAGTTTCCATTTCATTTTCCATTTTCTTTTCCATTTGATTCTCCATTATTGGGCCCTAAATTTGAGTACCTAAACCCTAAGCCCTAAAATGTTGCAGCACAGAAGCTCTAAGGTCGCAACCATGGATCCTAGTATGGCCCCCTACCTGGGATAATGGAAAAGAAAATGGAAACTACTATTTATAGAGGGGTTATATTGGGGTTATATAGGGATGATGGAAAAGAAAATGGAAACTACTATTTAGTAATTATATGGGGGATAATGGAAAAGAAAATGGAAACTATGGGGATTATAGGGTTTATAAGGGCCATATTAGTTTCCTGGAGGCCCATCGTTTCCAAGTTAGGGAATCCCAGCACCCTGCTAGACCCAAAGCTTAAACTCCTCTGAATCTGGGATCCGAAAGCTACAGGTGAGAAAGCATCAGTGCCGGGTTCAGTTATTGTATCCGGGACGTGCTAGCACTGCGCACATTCCATCCCCCTGCGTAGGGAATACTCCAAACAATAATCATACGCCCTCCAGAAGGGGGCCCTAAGCCCCTAAGCCCTGTGCTGTGAAACCTAAAGGTATAAACTGCATCTCACGCCCAAGGAATAATGTGGCTGAAGCCGAGGATGAGCCCCCCCACGAGCACTTTGTCAGATCTGGTTGTTGTTCCAACTTATGTGGGGTTAAGGCTTTCCCCCTATGTTGGGTTGAGGGTTTAGGCTTCCTCTTGTGGCTCACTGGTGCTTTGGGGGGAGTACGGAGTGAATCCTTTTAATCAACCGTAAATACCTTCCATCTAGTTTTGTTAGTTGTAGGTCGGCCGTATCATATGACTTATATTCATGCCTCCACTCTCCCTTTTGAGCACCAGCAGGCTGAGAGTTCATACCAGCGAAATATCGGTTGTACATGGGGTTGTAGGGAGTTGTAGGGAGCAGTAGAGGGATCCAATTTGTTTGGCAAACAGACCGGCTTTGTTCAGTTGGGTTCTTAGTAGCAGTAGCAGTAGCAGTAGCAGTAGCAGTAGTAGTAGTAGTAGTAGTAGGAGTAGGTAGTAGGTAGTAGTCTCCCCCCTCTTCTGGGGGAGAGTGGGGGGGAAGGGGGGGCGGGGGAGGGTGGGTAAGGTTCGGCGGGGGAGCGTGGGGAAGGGGGGGCGGGGGAGGGTGTGGATAATTGCGCAGAAACCGACCTCCGCCCTCCGCCAGTCAACTTCCCTGAAACTTAATGCCTTCCTTCAACTGCTCCAACTAAGCACGATCATGGAGTTTCTCTTGCTTTTTTGAGGGCAAGATCATGGAGTTTCTCTTGCTTTTTTGGGAGGCACCCCGATGTGGATCCATGGGACCGCCATTTTGGCACGCATTTTTGACTCTACCCCCGAAATCTTTGATGACAGTATGTCCACGTTGGTATCTCTTGGAGCCATGGTCCAGGTAAGGCTCACAAAGCAGGCCTTCAAGAACTAACCAGCGCCCTGCGTGGAAAGCATTTCGTTGTCATGTTGCTTACTGTTTTCTAATGCCGCCTCCCCACATGTATATTGGCCGCTTAAGCAAAAATAGTTGGTAGGGGGCGGGGGTGGCTAGTAGCCGTCGTCGTCGTCGTCGTCGTCGTCGTCGTCGTCGTCGTCGTCGTCGTAGTCGTAGTCGTAGTCGTCGTCGTCGTCGTCGTAGTAGTAGTAGTAGTAGTACAGCATAAGCAGCAGTAGAAGTGATGGTGGCGCGGCGGCGGTGTTGGCTGTCGTGTTGTCTGTGTATTCAAAGTAAGGGTGCCCTACTAATCCAATTTTTTAGGAGTTAATGTTGCCGTTTAGTAACGCTTTAATATCAAGCTAAGGAATGATCAAACACATTACTCATTTTTGTTGTGGGCCTAGGGAGATTGCAGCCTCCTGTTTGCGTTCATGATAGCTATGATTCATGGCATGGTCTTGGCAAATCAGATCATTGCAGCCTAGACCATAAACCCGAATTATGGCGATTTGTTCAGATTGTGATTTCATGTTGTGGCTGTGGGAGGTTGGGGCTGAGACTTTGAGAGCTCAGGGTCTTGGAGCTGAGGCTTGGGATTTAGGGCTTTAGGGTTTTCAGGATTTTTTAGGGGTTTTAGTGTTTAGAGTCTGGAGTTGTGGGGTGAAGCTTTCAGATTTGAAAGTGTTCTTCGCCTGAACCCTAAACTCTTCCTTGGTTTTCAGACCTTCCTTAAACCTCCCCTGGCAGAATCAAAAGGACCCACCTCTCAAAAAATCCCCCTACAAGACACCCTAAAACCCTGAAACCTAAATCCCAAACCCTAGATCCTAAACTCCTAAGAGAGGGTTATCCGTGTAGGGGATTCCGGGCTTGAACTAGTTTCCTCACTGCCGCAAGGCCATGATGCAGTTTAAGGTTCAGGCTTTAGGGTTAGCCCTCGTACCGTCTACCCAGTGTGCATTTTGTAGTTGATATAAAGGGGGGGGGAACGGTTCCGAAACTTGGGGGCCTTTTTTGGGAGCCCCTATAATGATGAGGATTAGAGTATTTTGAGGTTTGTATACTGGAAACTACCATGTGACGCTAGTATATTCCCTACCTACAGTGGCTTGCGGGGTGGCAGGCATGAGCCGTGTTTTATAGGTTTCTAGGTATGCATCCTAAGCCCCTCTGGCCGTCCAAGCATCCGGGACTAAAAGGTCAAGGAATCTGTTTATAAAGGGTGCATACTATGTGCAGTTAGTATAGTGCCTACTCAGGTGGCTTTTCGCTGTACTAGCGTTTGGTGCAACTTCCATTCTTCGTACAAATATGAGACTGAATCCGGCGCTTGGGATAGTGGGGCCTATTTGGTAGTTGGGAGTAGATGTTGATGAAGCAGGCAAGTGTTTTCCATTGAGTTTCGGCTTCCCAGAGAGCCCAATACCCCTTGGCTAAGGAAGATACCTCAAATTGTGTTGGTTCAAGGCCTATTCCTCCACATAAACCCTACATCAGACCCCGTAAAGGATCCAAAAAATGGAACCCCCTAATAATCTCCTAGTTTCCCCAATTCACTAAGGGGGTACTAAACCCTAAACCCTAAACCCTAAACCCTAAACCTCTATTCCATCACTAAGGGGGTACTAAGTCCTGTGGGTTCCCAAGGTTGTGCGACCTTTGGGTCCAGCTCGTCACGCGCTGGAGGACGATTCCACGGGCACTGGCGGCGCCTCGCCCTGCCACGGGAGAGTTCCAAGCCCCAACTACTGTATACATGTAATTAATCTATATATATATATATGTACGTGCTGCACTATGTCAGAATGGCCAAAACAAGGTGGGCAGAATGGCATTAGTTTAAGTAGCCATGAACTCTCAGGTTATCTTTCTTAGCATACCCCCGGCACAGCATTTTTTGATGTAGTGGATGAGAGGCCATCTGGTCCTCTTTGAGCCATTTGATCTTTTTGGGGTTTAGGATTCGGGGTCTGTATGTCCTGGGCATCCCTACAACCTATACTCGGGTATAGTTCCGATTATAGGGCACACTAGTTTTCGCAATAGGCCTACCTGGCCCTAAAGCCTAAACCCTCTAAACCTAGATCCCCCGTGATAGTGAGGCTTTCAAGTTTTAGCGCACGCAAGTCTTCGTGGTATGCGTACTTAGCCCTAAACCCGAAAAACCTCTAAACCTAGATCCCCTATGATAATGAGGCTTGCGATCTGAGCCACCTGCCACATTTCGGAGAGTTCGGGCACTCGGCGCTGCGTTGAGTTGCATGCCGTTGCTTCACATAAGCTAGATTCTAAACTCCTTAAAGCGGGGTTCTATAGGGGATTATATAGGAGACCAGTATAGGGGTTATGAGGGGGGTACTAGGAGTTTCGACTATAGCTCACATGAGCTTGCGAAAAGCCTTGAAGTTGCATTTCGACATCATAGGACTTGATTAGATTTTGGAATTTGGTGTGTCCGGGTGGGTTGCGGTAGTTGGGAGCCCGGGTATAGCCCTTAGCTACATCGTCTGCCTTACGTCGAATCAAGATGAGAATGCTGGTTGCTAGTAGGGGACAAGGGATTATAATCCCAATGTCCGGGTATAGCCCTTGGCTACATCGTCCGCCTGACGTCGAATCAAAATCAGAATGCTGGTTGCTAGTAGGGAACAAGGGATTATAATCCCAATGCGAACCCTGTACAATCCGTGTACCCTCTAATGGATTTCCTTATGCCCTACTGGCCCCCAGTCCCCATAAGTCTTATCCCTGAGGCTGGACAGGTCTGGCGTCGTTGGAGTTGTCGTTTGCTCTTCTGAGATAATCATTAGGACGGCCTGTATGGCTTCCCCTAAGCCCTATCATTATCACCTAACCCAGACCCTTGATTAAAAAAACCCTCCCCTCCATAGGGATAATAATCGGGATCCGTTTATTAATCATGGGTCTACAT